>CM055967.1:19895000-20135000 GCA_029531755.1 Holothuria leucospilota | reverse complement strand
GAATAATTAAATCATTCCCAAAAGCTGTAAATTCTGATCAAAGAAAACTTTCCAAATTCCTTTGGTGTTACTACAGTATCTTCCAATCCAAGTAGACTTATGGTCGTCGTCGTCGCTGCTGCTGTTGTTGTTGTTGTTGTTGTTGTTGTTAGGAAGTGACTTTCTTGAGGTTTTGTTCCCTGACGTCGAGTTCTAAGGGATGAAAGACCAAATGTAATTAAACACGTTACCTCGAACAGGGGTACCCCGACTAAGTGATAGTGTGAGCACCATACAAATTTTTGCCTCGCCCAGCCCTGGATTGTATGATCTGCTTTTCAGTGACGTGCATGTGTGGGAGTTGCCCGCTTGGCGGTCGTGTATTTCTGCTGCACTTATACTGAATGTACTCGTAATACCAAAGTCCGTGAACTTTCGCAAGAATTGTTCGTCGAGGCTGAGTAAAAGCTATAGGCTACGCTTTTAAAGATTCATATATACGATCACATCGAACACATCTTATTTATATTCATCAAAAAATCGACTTAAACACTCATTGCGTAACATGATATCATGGGAATAACAAGTCTCGAGACTTCTCAAGCCTAAACCGTTCCCCAGTCTCTAACCCTAATCTGGAGACATGATATCAGGCATAATATGCATGTCTTGAGACACAAACGTGACACCTTACAAAACAAAACGTAAGGATTTGGTGACTAAAACGAACTAGGTGACTAAAGCAAGTCTGATTACAATGCTGGTCAGATGACCAAAGTCTATGGGGTTTTTAGTGTGTGAGATTTTTTCCCGCTTAAAGCTCACACAATGAAGTCCTATCCACTGTGTTATTACTATGTAAAAGTGAGCAGCTGCAGAACGTTACAGTTGAAGCTTCGTCGTGCAATATGAATATTCATATATCGAAGCCAATCAACAGTCGAGAGGTACGCTAACATCAAATTGGTCTTATGAATATAGCGAAATTGGATAATCTCTGTCATTCTTCGCAGGTGTTAGAGCATATATGTCAAAAGAGGAGTACATGTTCGACACCCGCTATGAAGGTAAGTGTGGGAGTTGCCCCATCAGGATTGGCAGCCGGGGACCAAAGTCCTTGAAGAGAAGGGGGTACAACTGAGGACTCAACAGGGGCATTGACCGGGTTTAAAAGGGGAATCGGTAAAAATCTTCCTATAAAACATATTTCATATGCCATTAAAAGGCATATTTATAGGTACTCTTGAGGTATCGAGCGTAGCTAGTGCTAATTTACTCTTAAAGGACATTGAAATTGCATATACAGCGCTCGCGGCCTCGTAATGTATTTTTTTTTTTTTCGTTTGTTTGTTTTTGTTTTTTGCTTTGTTTTTGTTTTTTACGGACCATAGCTGTGGAAGAAACTGAAACAACGAAAGTAAACCATTACAGCTATAGCCCGAGATTTTCAGCGAAACTAGACTCCACAGCGGACAAAGCGTCGGTAACTTTGGAGGTTTTGTTGAAGAATATGCCCTCAACCCGTGGGAACTGTTGTCACCTATCGGAAAAACATGCAAGTTGTATCGTATCAGCCCGTTGTTTTGATAATGGTCACTAAATCCCTTTCCGTTTACCTAGGCTACTGAACGACAAATACAAGAGAACCAGACAACTACGGTATGCGTTCGGGAGATGAACTACCCAACCTTTTCTAAAGACTTTGGTACCTATCTGAAGGTTACCGTACTTGGTAAGAGACGAAGATTCGAGCTGTATGGAAAGGAAGTGTAGGGGGCATTTCAAAAGCGAGACTCTACACCCCGGGAAAAGTTTGTGGGGGTTTTGAGTAAGAATGTTTCAAAAAAAAACAGGGACTTAACCGTCATTCTGAGTTTTTCACTTTCATGGTGTACGGTAGAGATAGCACTTGGATTGTTCTGCAGTAAATGTTTTTACTTCGACTAGAAAACTCAGTTCTAGTCGAACTAATGCAATCGAAACAGCGGTTTTCGGAAAAGCGTTTGGAGGTTTTTGCCTTTGAATTGCGTTTTCTGGGCCGTTTTGTAAGCTACGGATCTGAAAATTAGAGAGGGTGTGTAAAGTGTCACGCAAATTTTACCACTAAAAATTTTATATTGATTGATGGTTAAATGACGTCTCCGGAGCTTATTTTTAATATTGGGCCATAAAACCTATCTTCCTCTTAGGGATTTTGATATTTGTGCCCGAAAGTTTGCACACTAGTTCATGGGTCGTCTATGTTCATATCTTCTTCAGGAATAACCGATATCACGAGAAACGATGTTTTTAGGGGGCAATTTTGAATTAAAAATTGACCGTTCCGAGTTGGCAGGATTTACTCCTGATTGGAACAACAAAAAAAAAATAATAAAAAATTAACTGGTGTCAGTTGCTTTTAAATCTTGTCATTAACCTTCTCTAAAAAAAATTCAGTTCATTTCATGGAAGTATATATTGGAGAAAATCCGAAATGAAATCGCCTTTTTTTGTCCGAAACAATCGATTCTGCTAAGTGCAAACACTTGTTTGGCTTTTTTGAAGCCAAGACCGTCAAGACAACGACAAGTGAAATCATTTGGCATTCAGTTTCGCTGTATATTTTGCACACGAATTGGCCAAACGAACATCTTTCCGGCCAATGTACCCTTGATAAAAACACAGGACTCGCTGGAGTAATCCATCTGATACATACATAAACAAGGCTACACAACGCTAGGTATCGTTTGCAATTTCTCCAGTGTTTTACTGGGAAATTCGAACCTCAATTAAGGGAGCTGCCATACAGTGACACCGGCACCGGGGGGGGGGGGGCATGGGGGCGCGTGCCCCCGCAATGAAAATTTTTTGAAATTTTTAAGATGATCTCAAAAGACGATTAAGCTATAGATTTCTGTAGGGGGTAGGGTGAGGTGTGTTTTAACCGAGTGATAGATCTATTTAATCATTTTCTATCACAAATGTTTCTCAAACTATCAGAATTTTCGCAAATCCTTCGCAAACTACCAAACTTTTCGCGGGCTCCGCGGGCTCCAGATCTCATCACAATGTTCTTATTATCAATATGTTCTGATAGCAACTCCAGGAGAAGCACAGCTGCAAACGTTGAAAGCTGTTCACGAATAACCAGGTAAAAGACTGGCTTTTTGAGTGGCATGTAGGTTTGTTGGGCAATTGAAAGTGTCTCGGCGATGCAGATTCTGAACGCAGGTTTTGTCATGGAAATCTTATTTAATGAAAAATTTCGCCCGCTTTGCACACATGCTGTACGGTTTGCACTCCTTCTCATGACTATTATTAAGGTAATAAAACAGTGGAAAACTAATAAACACAACACCCCCCCCACTGGATTTGCCCATGCTAGTAGTCAGATACGTCGGTCGCAGTCGCATTGCAGGTTATTAACCGTATAATCAACACGCATAATTGAAGAAGATATGTCGTAAAGGGGCATTAAAATCGTAATGCCGGATTTTTGATGACGTCACAACATACCCTTGTTTTGACTTAGATTGCGAATCGATTCTTCACACCAGCGATGATGTTACACTATAGATAGTGTATTGAATTCGTTTGCAATCGAATTTAGAAAAGGGTTTACTGTGACATGATCCAAAATCCGGCGTACTTTTTGCAGTAATTTCTCTTAAAATTCATCGAATTTGTTGCACCAAATTGCATCTAAAGACCCCAAATATACTAAAAAATTTTCCACCATTTACCTCCCCAGGATGGGTTTCCGGAACAAAGTTCAGCCACCCCCTCCCCCATCCTCGAACAGCTTCCTACGCCTATGTGTAACAATTCATAACCATCATTTGAGATCCATATTACCTGATGGTTTTGCACAATGATGTAATACTCTTCAATTCAATGGTGCCATTGTCAAACAATTACGTTATACAGTACCAGGGAGCTGTTATTCAGCTCCCTGGTTATACCATAGACATGTCTTTAGCCAGTAAGACTTTTAGCCTATAAATTTAAAATAAATCGGATAGTGATGAACTGAGATGAAACACTAAGTCATTATGCAGTAATGATTTGTTAGATTGATTAGTTGTCATTTAATGCATCATAGTGAGTCGGAACAATACAGTCGGAACAATACAGACGTCATGGTCAAACCCGTCCTTCCTTCAAAAGAAACGCTGTGACAACTCATCATACAAGTGTGTTTCGCCTTCCTACAATTGTAACTGTGTAAAGGTATTCAGATCAGTTTGACGTTGATGTTATGAGTTTTAATTGCATGTCAGTTTCATTAATTATACTAGTATGTGTACGAAAATATAGGTTTTTTGTTCTAATTTTTCTCATAGTCTGTGCTTGAATCGCGGGAAATCATTTACATGGGACGAGCGAATCTCTAAATCAGTGAAATATTCCATGCACGCTTGCTGCTTTTATTATCTATTCTTATGAGTTAATTCGAGCTGACGTCCGTTGAAATCAGATAACATGTAGCGTATATTAATTGTTATTGTCAGATTACTGGAATGTTTATCTTCATCTATTTCTGTACAAAGGCGCATTTCGGTTCACCTTGAAAAAGACATACTTGTCTTGTTACCAAGTTAAAATTGCATATTAAACAAATAAATGTAGTAGCTCCAACTATGCAACGTTCTTCTGTTCTTTGCAATAAAAATGCGAAATGCAGGACACTTATTACAAAGTATTCTCTGTATAAAGATGTAAAAACCAAATATGATCTTGAACTTTTCAATTTCAACTAGCGTATTTTACGGTTAATGATGATTGTATATCGTCTCAGCAAAAACATTAAGACTTACGCCAGATTTTGGATCACGTCACAGCAAACCCTTTTCTAACTTCGATTGTAAACGAATTCCATTATCGATAATGTAACATTATCGATGGTGTGTAGAATCTATTCGCAATCGATGTCAGCACAATGGTATGATGTGACGTCACCCAAAATCCGGCACTACGTTTTTATTGCCCTTTTACGACATGTCTTATTCAATTATGCGTGTTGCTTATACGGTTAATAACCTGCAATGCGACTGCGACCCTACGCATCTGACTAATAATGCCGCCAACTCATACTATGGAAATCAAACACTGTTAGTAACGAGTCTTAGGGCCGTATATATATGAATTCGCATGGGGGGGACTACAGTAATTTGGGATCACCTACATTTCTTGGAGACCGACTCTCATCCACATAGTTGTACAAACCGAATATCTTAGGTATGCCATTATACATGACGGTAGTCATAATAACTATAATAGTAGTGTACCCACGATTTCTCTCGAGGGAGGGTGTGCATGCAGTATGTTGTGTGATCAGCGGCCTGGGGCACAGGTATAAGGGGAAGGGTTCCGCCTTCTACTTTGAAAAGGCTGTTGGTGTGTGTGGTGCATGTTCAGGATTGTAAGAAGACTAAGCCGAGCACCACCATCGTTTGTCGCGGAGCGTAGGCCCGTTAGAAAAATTCTGGATAAAAATACCCCTCAGATTGCAGGAAATTGCTATTTCCAGGCTACGCAAGTAAGATTATTTTTTTTTTGACTGGAAAATCCCTTCTGAATATTTTTGGCAGATTGTCGAAATATGCCCACCCCTGTCCCATGCTCTCGTGCAGCGTGCCCGCATCACGGGGGCAACCCCGACCCTCTGCGTTTGATGCGCTATTGCTATGAGAGTTGTCAGACATCTGAATAACTTAGCCTCAGTTCGGTCAAATTTGGTAGTGCGAAATTTTATGGGGGAAAATTTTCTACACGGAAACCTTGGACCCAAATCCTTAAACCCTGAAAGGAACACGGCTATAGTACTAATGTGACAAACCCTCAACATTGTAACATAAAATGTGTGGGAAGAGATTGATTTTTGCATGATTACAAAAAAACGGCCCATATTACCCATCTGGGACCTTGTACCCAAAATTCATAGAATCCCAAAGGTACTTTTATCATAGCACTAATGTGGCAAACCATCTATATTGTAACATAAAATTTGCAAGAAAAGAAGCATTTTGCATGATTTCACAAAATGATCCATTCGGGCCCATGGACCCCAAAATCCTAAACACCCAAATGAAGCACTACTAAGCACCAATACAACAAATCCTCAACACTGTAACATAAAATGTATGGGGAAAGACTGATTTTTGCATGATCTCATAAAATGGCCCATCCCAAAATTCATAACCACCCCAAAGGTACTACTACCATAGCACTACTGTGATAAACATTCCAGATTGTAACATAAAATCTGTAGAAAAAGAAGTGTATTGCATGATCATAGGCGATGGGACCGATTTGATTTGGGGGGGGGGGGCACAACTTTTTTGCCCGAATCTCTGAGTCTTGTCCACATGTTCAGAAAATACAATTTATTGTTACCCTGTAAGTAATCACAGCTGCTCTCGAAAATTTGACGGGGAGGGGGACTGGTGCTGAACGTTGTTTTGGACCACTGTCTAGGGTAGGGGTTAAGGGGAGGGGTGTCTCCTCCCCTTTTGGAAAATTTTTGAAAATTTGAGCGTCATAAAACGCAATTTGGTGCAACCTATGGTGCAAATTTCAGGAAAATTTACTGAAAAGATTTAACATTTCTGAGAGAACAAAAAGGTGTTTTCGTCTTTCAATAGTGAGAGGAGGGGGAAGCTTACCTCAGCTCGCTCCGATGTTTTTACAAAGGGGCTTTCAACCTCTCTCGGGGCCCTGATTCTCACTCCTGATCATAATTTGCTTAGTAAACGGGGCATGTACTGCTGTATTGACTTTCTAGAAAAAGAGATGTTTTTGCAAAGTTTAAAAAGAGGTGTGATCAGGTACGTAGCTACGATTTTTCGAGGATCAGCGGTTGACCCCCAAGTCGACTGACCAAACACTGCCAACCCCTTGGTGGGATCCCGGGGCAAAGCCCCGGTGGTGGTTCAAGGGCGAAGCTCCCGAAAGCTCTGGGGTATTTTAAAAAGTTACATGTATATGCATCCAGAATGAAGCCGACTCCCTTCAAAAGAATTTGGATGCTCACTAAACACACTACAAAAGAACCTTACAACTGGAAATTTAATTGGAAATTTTTGAACAACTTAACTCGAGACTAACTAATTACCGACCAACTGATGATTTAGTAAGCTTTGTGAGGATAGGACAGATGTAGTGGTGAAATTAGTTTCCCGGGGCTTTAGAAAAATCGTTATACCCAAGTTGTCCTACGGAACGTGAATATCTAAGCCAAAACAGAAAAATGCGGGCGTAGCGCGCCGAAAAATAGTCTTGTAATGCATTTTGCAATGTTTTACGCCATTTTTCGGGCAAAATGCTTATGAATCAACAAACGTTTTAGGAGCACTTTGCCCAAATATTTGTTAAGATTCTGCCCGAATGTTTCTACAGATTCTGCCCGAATTTTGGGTTCTTCAAAAAAAATTTTTGTGGGGGGGGGGGCACAGTGCCCCCTGCACCCGTCTCATACGCCTATGTGCATGATTTCATAAAATGGCTCATGCTGAACACACATGATACCACTTCCATACTACTAATGTGACAAACCCTCAATAATGTAACATACAATTTGTAGTCCTGAGATAAAGTATTTTGCATCATTTCATAAAATGGCCCATATGGCCCATTTGAGACCTTGGACCAAAAAACCTGAACACCTCGAATGAACCAATACCATAAAAGTAATGTGATACAACCTCAGCTTAGTACCCTACCATCTGTGGGAGAAGAAGCATTTTGCATAATTTCACAAAATGGCCCATATGGCCCATTTGAGACCTTGGACTGAAAAAATCCTGAACACCCTGAAGGCATCACTACCATAGTACTCATGTGACAGAATCTCAACTTAGTACCACACAATCTGTAGGAGAAGAAGTATTTTGCATAATTTCACAAAATGGCCCATATGGCCCATTTTGGGTCCTTGGACCGAAAAAATCCTGAACACCCCGAATTACCAGTACCATAAAACTCAAGTGACACAACATCACCTTAGTACCACACAATCTGTGGGAGGAAAAGCATTTTGCATAATTTCACAAAATGGCCCATATGGCCCATTTAGGTCCTTGGACCGAAAAATCCTGAACACCCCCAAAGGCACCACTACCATAGTACTCATGTGACACAACCTCAACTTAGTACCATACAATCTGTGGGAGAAGAATCATTTTTGCATGATTTCACAAAATGGCCCATATGGCCTATTTTGGGACCTTGGACGGAAAAATCCTGAACACCCCGAATGCACCACTATACCATAGTACTCATGTGACAGAATGTCAACTTAGTACCATACAATCTGTTGGAGAAGAAGCATTTTGCATAATTTCACAACATGGCCCATACGGCCCATTTCGGACCTTGGACCGAAAAATCCTGAACACCACCAAGGCACCACTACCATAGTGCCCATGTGACACAACCGCAACTTAGTACTATACAATCTGTAGGAGAAGAAGCATTTAACGTATTTGCAAAAAAAAAATGGGCCCTCAAGGCCCCTCGTGACCCACATGTGACCTTTGAACCCCAAATTTTGTACACTCACTGAGGGCCCATAACCCAAGGATTATTGCCTACAAGTTTCAATAAAATGCATAAAATATTGTTCGAGATAGAGCAATTTATAGCAATTGTGAACAGACAGACAGACAGATAGATAGAAAGCCTCTTCACGATAGCTCACACCAGTTACCTGGTGCGAGCTAAAAATTAGTTTTATTTTTCTGGCAAGACTTTACAGCCCCCCGTCCCTCCCAAATCAAATGATAGATGAACATATATGTATTTACTCACATATACAATATACACATACAATTAGGAATTAATGCCGACTGGGGACTGGAGATTATGGCAATGAGAGGTACATACATGGACACACATGTGTATACCCACGTACACATCTACACGGACTAATGAATGCCGACTGGGGACTGGGGATTAAGGGGACGAAAGATAGATAGATGAACATATATGTATTTACTCACATATACAATATACACATACAATTAAGAATTAATGCCGACTGGGGACTGGGGATTATGGGGATGATAGGTACATACATGGACATACATGTGTATACCCACGTACACATATACACAGACTAATTAATGCCGACTGGGGACTGGGGATTAAGGGGACGAACGATAGATAGATGAACATATATGTATTTACTCACATATACAATACACACATACAATTAAGAATTAATGCCGACTGAGGACTGGGGATTATGGGGATGAGAGGTACATACATGGACATACATGTGTACACCCACGTACACATATAGACGGACTAATTAATGCCGACTGGGGACTGGGGATTAAGGGGACGAAAGATAGATGAATATATATGTATTTACTCACATGTACAATATACACATTCAATTAAGAATTAATGCCGACTGGGGACTGGGGATTATGGGGATGAGAGGTACATACATGGACATACATGTGTATACCCACGTATACATATATACGGACTAATGAATGCCGACTGGGGACTGGGGATTAAGGGACTAAAGGGAGATAGATGAACATATATGTATTTACTCACATATACAATATACACATACAATTAAGAATTAATGCCGACTGGGGACTGGGGATTAAGGGGACTAAAGGTAGATAGATGAACATATATGTATTTACTCACATATACAATACACACATATAATTAAGAATTAATGCCGACTGGGGAGTGGGGATTATGGGGATGAAAGGTACACACATGGACATACATGTGTATACTCACATACACGTATACACAGACTAATTAATGCCGACTGGGGACTGGGGATTATGGTAATGAGAGGTACATACATGGACATACATGTGTATACCCACGTATACATATACACGGACTAATGAATGCCGACTGGGGACTGGGGATTAAGGGACTAAAGGGAGATAGATGAACATATATGTATTTACTCACATATACAATACACACATACAATTAAGAATTAATGCCGACTGGGGACTGGGGATTATGGGGAAGAATGGTACACACATGGACATTCATGTGTATACTCACATACACATATACCAGACTAATTAATGCCGACTGGGGACTGGGGATTAAGGGGACCAAAGGTAGATAGATGAACATATATGTGTATAATCACATACACATATACACAGACTAATTAATGCCGACTGGGGACTGGGGATATATATATATATATATGTGTGTGTATTCATGAATGTATTCATACATATTTAACAAGGATTAAAGCATGAATATGTAGATATATATACATATATTAATATACATATAAAAAAGACACACCCCTATATATGAGGTAGGCTTATATGAAGTACATACCGACAAAATGCTTTGTCCCCTCTGTGAAAAAAATCAAAACTTGTCCCCTCTGTAAAAAAATCCAAACATGGCACTGATATTCCTTCGAATTTACAAATCGCACGAAATTACATGGATGAGATGCTAAAATATTAAAAAAATCTTTCAAAGGGGACAGGGACCCCTCAGACCCTTTCACCAGGTCGTTCATCACCCCTTCCTTTTAATATGAGAACTTAGAGCTTTTGAATGCTCGACCTAGACAATCGCCTCCTAATTTGAATAAGATGTCATGATTTCTGTAGTGCGACAGCCCTCTGCTTAAGTAAACTATAGCCCATGCTGACTATAGATCATACTTTGTTTCAAAAGTTAAAGGCCTTGACATTATTTCATTTAATAAAGTATAAAACGGGTGTCTTCATGTATAAGGCATATCATACTTTATTGCCTAGAAAGTTGTATATACATTGCCTACGTTGTAAATATTATACTTATGGCTGCTAGAAGAAAAAAAAAATCAAAAACAAGATAGAAAAAACGTTAGCCGTTCAGTATGCATACGAATTTGTGAAGAGCAGCTCAACTCGAAGGTCGAGTGGTCAAAACTTGTGTAGCCTAAAGTGTACCTTGGTTTATATTGTTCCATAGTTACAGTTTCTTGGTTGTATCTTCCAGCAATTTTTTTACTTCACACTAAATGACACTTTTCTCCATCAAATTTTCAGGTCTTGTTTTTACAAATCTTAGTTTTACAATTCTTAGCATAGGCGGGATTACGGGGTGGGGGAAAGCAGGGCACTTGCCCCCACTTTTTTCCAGAGCTTAAAGAAAGAATGAAAAAAATGAGCGAAAGTAAGCAAGACCAGAGAAATTATAAGAGAATTTTCAATAGCCTGTTATGATTAAATTGTGCAATGTTTAATGACGGAAAATATTAATATAAAAAACATAAAATTGCTAGGAAAATTTTTCTCTGCGCGCTTCGCGCGCACCTTCAGTGAGAACTGAAAATTTTGTCTGGCACCGTAAAATTTCTTTCGTCCTACGCGCCACACTAAATTGTGACTTGAAGCTCTGCCACTGAAAGTATTAATGAACGTCATAAAATGCACCATGTCCTTGCAAACAAGGTTCCAAACCTTACCCATATATACCTGTATACAGAACCGCAAATCTCGACAAACAAGAAAAAAAAATCGGCGTGCCTCCCATGACCCTTATGTAAATCGATGTCTCATTAGTACTGCTATGCGTAGGAAAACTATGGTGGAATTGCCTCGTTATCACTTGACTAAATTACCATTTCCAAAACCCTCGCTACACCTCTTGCTGTTCGCTTTCCTCACCAACTACCACCATCCTCAGCAAATTGACTGACGGTTACTATCTTAAATTTGCGATGATCATATGAAATCTATTTCATTAGCAGTTCAAATTACACCTGGAAGCAGGATTTTGTCAAGAAATGGTCCAGAATGGCCGTAAAAGCCGTCAAATTTAAGAAAGATTTCTTGGGGAGGACCCTCAGCCTCCAGCTTCGGCGATCGCGGTTAAAGGCTTCGCCGGCCACAACTTCCTAAAACGCAGCCTTCAATAAAAATTACTTCCCTGGCACTTTAACTGCCGATGCCCTTGACAATGCCCACAAAAGATTTCATTGACTTCTTTAGTATCACTTAGTCTATAACCTTCAAAATCTACGCTTCCTTATTTTTCACACTAAGATAGTTGAGGAGCACTTGTCCCAGATCATCGACAAAATGAAACATGAAAAAAGCCTCCATGATGTAGGATATAGGTTTCCATATGTTGCTTTATGGAAAGAACAGGCATCTGGGGAAAGTAAGAACATTTTGTGTGCAATAAAAATACTGCATTTAAATGGGCTTATTAAGTTGATATCGATTATTTTGTGACGAGTTTGAAAGAAATCATCGCATGACAATGTTCTAATTAGTCTCATTACTCATGTATCTCTTCCTATATTTACCGAAATATAGAGAAATGGACATTTGATAAATTGTAGTTTTTGTGGACATTATTTGCATATGATTAATACCTAATGGTAAAAAGTGTCTGGTCACGAATTTGTAATAAATGATTTTAATCATTATTTATTCTATCATCGCCATTTCAGTTGTGTATGAGATGTGCAGCATCAGGCTCTTAGTTTGGCAATATACCATCAAGATGTGAGTAAATTTCCACAGGTGTGAAAAAAAAAACATGAATTTAGTGAACCAATTCAATACGCCCCTTTAAAACTGAAGAAAAACAAGAGGTTACAATAAAATGTCTCAAACGCTGTCTCAACGCTGTTTACTTCTGCGCACTTCGCGCGCACCCGTTTTAAATATTGCTTCGGGGTTTCGCGGTTACTTCCTGTAGAGCATTCTGCTTGTCATAGCTTCGTACTCTTCTCTTCGAACTCTTCTATTATCATTGACACCACTACTGCCCCCCATGGCCGTACGCAGCCTAGGGGAAGTTTCCCCTCCCCCAGAAATTTTCAAAGCAAAATTTTTATCACCATCAATCTGTGTAAATTTACAGGCTTTAAAGATTGTTCTGTGCAAGTTTTCAGGTACGGAAAGTGTCATTTTCCGTACGTACCGTAATAAGGGACGGGCGCTTAGCGAAGGGAAGGGGGAAAGAGCCCTCTCCTTGAGGATACTTTTCTTACGTAGCATTTCTATTATTCATATCACTAAAAAGTGTGAAAAATGGGATTTTTTTTCGGCGCTCTTCGCGCGCACCCATTCTAAGTACTACATCTCCCATTCTTAAAATTATTGTTCCAAAGCGCCGGGAAAACCTCAAAATAATCCATTCTCCCCACTTCCCTAAGCACTCAGCATTATCGATCCCATCTGACTGTTAGCCGCATGGAGTGAGAATATAATTGAAAATAGTCAAATTGTGATTATTGTGGTATGTTAATTGTCCACCTCATGTCATCTGAAGTTGAAGCTAAAATGCTCATTTTAATGCTTACAATTTCGTATATACCCCAGAGGTTCCGGGGGCTTCGCCCCTGGTCCCTGTCGGGACTCTGCCCCTGAATCCCGCTAGAGGCCCTGAGGCGCAACCCTGAATTCCCCGCCGTAAGGGGGAGCTCTTCGCTTTCCCGCAGCACCGGTGCCGTTTGAAAGTCCACCTGGCTTTGTCTAACCACTTTCAGATATCTAATCCCGTCCCTGATTCTTAGTTTTAAAGGCCTTAGTTTTAGAGGTCTTAGGTCTTTCTTTACAGACATCATTCCATTTTAAATGAGATAAAAACTCACCAGAAATACGGGTGCGGTCACTAGCGTACGCCGGGGGGGGGATTGGGCCATGGCCCCCTCACAGATGCCGATTTTTTCTTTAGTTCCTAAAATACCAGTGGCGTAGCCAGGTTTTTTGTCGGGGGGAGGGGCAAGAGCACCAAGGTTCCCCCCAATTAGTGATCTGCTTCCTAATAATCAGTGTTCTCCGCAGGTCCAAATTTTGTCCGGGTGATTTCTTCTGACCTGGCTGATGTGACTGATCGCCTTCCTGGGGGAGGGGTCTAAGGGGAGGGGAAAACCCCTCATGTAAGGTGGACTAGATGCAAAATGGTGCCACATTTGGTGCTAAATGAAAATTGAATTCCCACCAAGAATTCCTCTTTTTTCGGAAGCTTTTTTTATCTTGCTTGTCTTGGTGAATTTTTCTTGAGTCCTACTGGTACTTCAGAATCACAATGGGTGAATTACAGTAATTTAGTGGACCCTGCACTTTCCCTTCATCAGTTCACCACATTCACCACAATCAGTAAATTTAACGAGGACCTGCCCTGGTATCAGAGTATATAGCACTTGACCACTGACCCATTCTAACAAACTGCATATACCACAATGCTGCTCCTTTAATTATCAAAAAACATTGAAGTATACAGTAAAAGGACAGAGTCCCTTGTCAGAGGTCCAGACAGGGACGACGCTAGAGGAGGGTGTGGGGGTGTGAACACCCCCCCCCCCATCCACGCAGTCGGCAAAATCATGCACTAGTCGGCAAATGGAGGAAAAAGGGAAGTGCAAACGAAGGAAAGTAAGGGGAAAGAAGAAAGAGAAAAAAGAGGAGAGAGAAGAGGGAGAGAGAAAGACAGAGCGAATAGAGAAAAGGACAGGGGAGGGAGGGACAAAGCAGGCCAAGAGAAAGGGGCTGGTGCAGACGGAAGACAGGAGATTGGAATGCATTTATCAATAACGTTTATTACAATATTTTCAAAGCCCGTAAGCAACACTTTTTGAAACTTAAAACATGTTCTGTCGGCAAAAAAGCTACGTAGGGCTTTTCAGTATCATTGTATACTAAAGGAGTTCAACGTTCATGTGGTTTCTGGCATTGAGTAGGTAAATTCTGCACCAGTCGGCAAAATGAAGGAAACATGACGAAAAGAAAGGAAAAAAGTGAAAGAAAGAGGACAATTTTTGTAATCATAACCCAAAATTTTCGACGCACTACGCGCGCTGTAATGTCACCCCAGTTTCTTCAGTAGTTCAATTCCACATAGCTAGATAGCATAAGTCCTGTCAACCTTACCAAGGAACATGTAGGCAGTGTACACAGGTTATGTAAATTTCATCCCATATCGCAAAGCCTAGTTGCCGTTCTCTTGTCATGCGGTATACGGTCAGTTGGTGACAGGCGCGGATCCAGGGGGGGGCCTGGGGGCCCGCCCCCCCCCCCCCTCGCCACGAAAAAAAAAACGAAAGGAGAAAAAAAGAAGAAAAAGAAAAAAAGAAAAGAAAAGGAGAAAGAAAAATTAAGAGCAAAAAATGAATAAAAGTGTCTAAGAACGTATTCAAAGTATATATTTCTGTAGGGGATGGGTGAAGCTATCGCTGGATAATCTCTTTACATATCTTTCAAAGTGGTTGGCGACGAAAGGAGCGCTACAATGTTCGAAAACAGGCGAATAGCTGAGTAATGATCCTTGACTTAAGATCTAAATAAGTAAACATCGTGACATATGTAGTATGGGCTCGGCTAGCTGCACTGAAATTTAGTAACAATTTTGTGTTAAAGAGTGAAATTTTTTGTAATCTAGCAGTCTAGAGGGATTGAGAGGCAAAGTTTTCGCCATACAGACCTTGCAGAATGAATACAGAAGACAAGGTGTCAGGTGACGTACTATTGTGCACAGTGGCACCAGCTGTTGCAGGCAAAGTAGCGGCGTGCATGATACCCTATTCGATTTCGAAACTGTCTGAAAAGTTTTAAAATGAACTCAAAAGGTTTTTAAGCTACAGACAGTGGCGTCGGCACAGTGAGCAATGGGTGACGTGTGTCCCCCTCCCCCATCGATTCTTGAAAATTTTTAAACTGGTCCCAAAAGTCGTTAAAGTTACAGATTTCTGTGGAGGGTGTAGGGTGAGATGTATATTTGATGATTGGTTTATTTGTTCTAACCATTTTCTTTCACAAACTGTTCTCAAACTATGATAAGTTTTGGAAATTCTTCACAAATTCCAAATTTTCGCACGCTCCGATGGCGTCAAGCCTTGTGTCAGAGTTGTCCTTATTATCAATAGCTTTCGGTAACTACTCACGGGGGAACAAAGGAGCAAAAGTGCTTTTTAAGAATTCTCAGTCAGAAGATTCGTTTCTGAATAGCACAGTTTGGTGGGAAAGTGTCAGTGTCCGATGCAGGTTCTGAAATGCAGGTTTTGTCATGGACTAATATTTTATTCAAAATTTCGGCGCGCTTCGCGCACATACGACAGGGTTTACACCCGATTTTATATACCATTGACAAAGCTTTGACGCAAGAAATAATTCCAATGCAACATTTTTCTAAAAAGTACATCTCCTTCTCTGTAGGGCTCTCATCATTATGGGATCTTTGACTAATTTAATTCTAGCACATGATTTGAAAGATTGAATGTACGTAATTGCCGTTGCTTATTTTCCAAACATCTTACCGCGACGTTCAATAATGACGAAAATCTTTTCTGAAACGAACTTTGCCTGTCCACCATCCCTCTTCTTATACCTAAAAAGAAGGTGATATATCATATCTCCTCTCATATGGATGTCGGGTAGTGAGAATCCCGTTGGTCCCTCTTTTGTATACTGTAACTAATTTAGAGCTCCCGGGAGGCTGTATACTGTTCTCTGTCAACCTTGGATATCCTTTTAGAATGTAAAGGAAAAAGTTTATTATAGTCCAAGAATGTTTCTGTGGACTCCACACAGGTATAATTGCGTGTACAATTTTCCCATGAGCGTGGATCATGGGGGACGGGGGGACGCGTACCCCTCCTTTTTTTAGAAGGGGGACATCGTCAAAAAGTCCCCCTCACTTTTTCAAAAATGATGGAACAGACTGCAATTATGCCTAGGAAAACGAAATTTTTAGAAGAAAAATAACCTAAAAATCGTCCACTTTTGTTGCACCAAATCGCATCTGAGGGCATTCAGTTCTAGAAAAATTCCCCTTAGACCCCTCCCCCATGCCGAAGATCACAAAACTTATTGCCTCCCCCTGACGCAAATTCTGGCTACCACCAACTGCTACTTCCACGCCACCAGGACGGCGATTCACAAATGTGAAAAAGGTCCCCCCCCCACACACACACTTTTGGAGATGGATCCACGCCCATGATTTTTCCTGGGACTTAAGGGGGTTTGAAGACAATATGTTAACCGTCTCTTACTCCCCTTTTTCACCCGAACAAAAGTTAGAATTCACTAAATTGTGGACATTTTCTAAACATACAATCACTTTAGAATGACCCAAAGATACAACCATTTTGCATATAGGCCCTCTAAAATTAACAAAAATTTCTCAAAGGGGAGGGTAAACCCCTTCCTGGGATTGCACTCTCATGTACTAATAAGAAAAGGCTCTCCCACTCTTGTATGTAGCGTATACAAAATCCCACTGCCTAAAAAGGCACGGTTTAGCAGTTATCTGCGGTTCCCCCAATCACCAACTCCAGCCGGCACCATCGGTCACAGATTTCTGAAGGGTATACCCTTCAAAAGTCCATAAAGAAGGTGATATATCATCTCTCCTCCCATATGGATGTAAGGTTGTGAGAGTCCTGTTGGTCCTCCTTTTCAGTGTACAGTTAATGTAGAGCTCCGGGGACGCACTATACCGAAAATTTTCGGCGCACTTCGCGCACAATTGTTTACGATCACGGACAGACGGAGAGAGGTACGTTTTTATTGAGTGATGGATTTATTTTTATCACTTTTTACCAAAAATCATTTGAAATCTTTTACGATTTTTGCAAAGTCTTCTCAATATTTCTTGATTTTTGCTTGATCTGCGAGCTGTTAGCCTTGAATTGCTCCTTTTACTATCAATAAGGTCCCAAACGTATTCGCATTTACTCATCGGTGGAGTTCTACTATAAGCCAATTATTCGTGTGCATAAACGTGATTTCAGAGTCAGCATTGTAAGGATGTAAAACAACTGATATTCATTTTTTCACCCTCCTCTTCTTATGAGAACTGAAAACATAGTATCGAACCCACCTTCTAATTGATAGACACACATAAAGGGAATTGACACCATTAGTCATAGCAATGGTTTTAAATGTAAATTCAAATTTTCGGCGCGCTTCGCGCGCAATTGTTTCATCTGACGTCCTATACCCGAATACCGTAGAACGAAAATAAAACACTCATTATGGCAAAAATCATTTCAGGTTACCTACATCGGGCTCATAATGTTGGCGCGTAAGTTTTAAGATACCTTAGATTCTCCGTAATTTCTGCAGGTACATATAGGAACTTAAAATAAGCCATACACATCAAATTCCATGCAACATGAAAAGGTATAAAATCTCACTGACATAAGAACTGGAGCCGATTTCTGTGCTCTTAAAATGCAATATTGCGAGTTTCCGGGGGCTTCGCCCCCCTGGACCCCCACCGGGGCTCCGCCCCTGGACCCCGCCAGGGGCCCTAACGCGGGCCCCTGGACCCCACGCGTAGGGACTGGCGCTTCGCGCTCGTGGTGCACCTTCGGTGCACATGATGTTTTCCATCTTGGGCCCCCCCCTCCAAATGTCTGGATCCGCGCCTGGTTGGTGAGCGACTCACGGAGTAAAGTTTGGCTAGTCCAGGTGGTTTCGACACAATGTATGTTGTCCCTGATACAGACTACAACCTTACAGTTTTTATATTTTTACTGTTTTTCTTTGTTCTTAATGATAGCATGTTTTTGTGTCAGCCTATCAAAAATTTTCGCGCCCTTTGCAATTTCACGATTCAGACTCAAAAGAACAGTATCAGTGCGCAACTCGGCTCTTGACATATTAAGTGATATTATGCTAAATATACGGTACTCTGCAATGTCATGGGATAGTTAGGCTCCTTCATATCCCTTTCTCATCCCCTCGACATGCTGTCGGAACTTGGGGTCGCTGGCATGGCCCGGCCCCATATCGGGAAAATTCTGTCGCCACCCATGGTCGGTTTACTTATTTTAGCCTTCAAAAGGGTCATTTCTGCGGTAAAACCCCAAATTTTCGGTATGCTTTGCCCGCTCTTCCTCAGTTTCGTTACTAATAGCTGAATATAAAACAAACCCTTTCCATCTTTTCAAGTAACTTAAGGTGAATTTATCGTTTTATGTAAAATGCCGGGAATCTCATCTCATTTCGCTAAACTAAGTTACTAGTAATGTTCTCTTGAATCTGTCTTTCTTTTCGGCTAGTGACTCGAAGAGGGACGTACAATGTAAGTTGTGCCCGATTGGGCCCAACTGCCTGGACAGTTGACCTCTGTGGCGTACACAGGGGGGAGGCCATTGGGCCATATCCCCCTCACGGATGCCAATTTTTTTTGTGGTCCCTAAAAAACGTAAATGTTTTAACACAAATTTTAATTCCAAAGGTGGCATATGTGGCACCAGATTGCATGTAAGGACACCTAATTTTTCAAAAATTTTCAGAGGGGAGGGAGAACTCCCTCCCCTTACACCCCTCCCCCAGGCCGACGATCACACAACATATTGCATCTCCCCTTGAGAGAAATCCTGGGTACGCTACTGGTTGACCTATATAAGCTGTAAATAAGTACAGATTCTTTTTAGTGTAAGCTTACCCAAAAGTTTCGCGCGCTTTGCAATTTCACAGTTTAGATTTCGGGAAAAACCTGAAATCGGGCGGAAGTATTTTCCTCTAGTATATACAAAATTTTATGCAATATATGCCCCGCAATGACATGGTATAGTACACAGGTTTTCTTCAAATCTCCCCTCACCAACCCCTTCTACGGCATTGGGGCTGTCGAGGCTCCGGGTCGTTGCCCCCCCCCCGTTGGGCAAATCCTGGCGCCACCCATGCTGGACCACTACTGGTTGGACTAACGGTTCTCAGCTGTAACTGCATCTCTTATCAACACTTTCATTTCTTTCTTCTTAGTCGGCAAATACGGCACCACACCCCCCATGATAAATGCTCTGGCGATGCTCTGGGTCCAGAGATCCCATGCTGTATAAAACAGAGAGTAAAACATAAGTAGTACAACTATAAGCATGGGTCATCATTCCATCTCTGAAAACCTTAATGCGGACTGGTTGTGCCAGTGTGGCATATACTTTAAAATAAGTAAAGTGTACTGGTTGAGAAATTTAAAATTTTACCAGATCATGCGCAAATTTCACCATATATTCACTTTCAAAATTTCCCCCCAGACTTTTCCAGAGGGGGCAACTTTCCCCCTGTCCCCTCTGGCTACGCCACTGTAAAATACGTAAATTTTTTAACACAAATTTTACTTCGAAAGGTAGCATAAGTGGCACAAGATTGCATATAAGGACGCCTAATTTTCAAAAATTTTAAAAGGGGAGGGGAACCTCCCCTTAGACCCCTCCCCAGGCCGGGGATTCTTTTTTCTCCCTAAAAAAAGGAAGCATATGTGGCACCAGATTGCATGTGAGGACACCTAAGTTTTTAAAAATTAGGAGGAGCCAGCGATTCTTTTAGTTCCTCAAAATACGTATTTTCCCACAAATTTTACTTCGAAAGATAGCATATGTGGCACCAGATTGCATGTAAGGACACCCAAGTTTTAAAAAATTTTCAAAGGGTAGGAAGGGACACCCCCTCCCCTTATTCCCCTCCCCTAGCAGCGATTCTTTTTTTTTAGTTCCTAAAAATAGGTAACAGATTTACCACAAATTTTACTTCGAAAGGTAGCATATGTGGCACAAGATAGCATGTAAGGACACATATGTTTTCAAAATTTTTCAAAGGGTAGGAGGGGACACCCCTCCCCTAGCCCAGCGATTCTTCTTTTAGTTCCAAAGAATAGATAAGAATTTTATCACAAATTTTACTTCGAAAGGCGGCATATGAGGCACCAGATTGCATGTAAGGACACGTTTTTTTTTTTAAATTTCCTTAGACCCCTCCCCCAGACCGGCGATCGTACATCATACTGCGTTCCCCCTCCCCCTTGAGAGAGATCCTATGTACGCCACTGGGTGCGGTTGTCCAACTTGCGAAGCTGGTTCCTCCTCAATAAATTTGCTGTCGTTCCCATGCTAACGGGAAAATGCTCCTCTAGCTATGGCCTGGTATACCCTGCCTTCACAAAATGGGCTAGCTCCTCCAGGTTTATATCTTTACGTGGCCTACCTTTAGCCATCTTGCTTTCATTCAAATTGCTTCAATGTTTTGTAGTATATCTGTTAAAAAAATGTGTTCAACTTAATAGTTCTTGTGGGTAGAGAACACGAATAGAACAACCTTTCAGGAAGTTTAACCTTGATACCTCGGTATGTTTACTGCTTTGTAAGAAGCTCAGTAAAACCACCCACGTTAATAGCAGATTGATAGTTCATTTATCCTTGAAATCCCCGTCAATTTTATGTGTGCAAAACGCTTATATATCTCATCACGTTATTACGTAATCAAACAGGTGCGCCCTGACTCTTTTTGTAATTTCTTTTCGCGTGCATACCTGATCTGAGTGTATACCTTAATTTCGTTCGTAACTGTTTTCGATTGTCTAACGATTCCGTCTGTCTAATGATTTGTTTGCCTACCGATGCCGTTTGTCTACTGTTTCGTTTGTGTCTAATGGTTTCGTTTGTGTCTAATGTTTCGTTTGTGTCTAATGTTTCGTTTGTGTCTAAGGGTTTCGTTTGTGTCTAATGTTTCGTTTGTGTCTAATGTTTCGTTTGTGTCTAATGTTTCGTTTGTGTCTAATGATTTCGTTTGTGTCTAAGGGTTTCGTTTGTGTCTAATGTTTCGTTTGTGTCTAATGTTTCGTTTGTGTCTAATGTTTCGTTTGTGTCTAAAGTGTTTCGTTTGTGTCTAATGGTTTCGTTTGTGTCTAATGTTTCGTTTGTGTCTAAGGTTTCGTTTGTGTCAAATGGTTTCGTTTGTGTCTAATGTTTCGTTTGTGTCTAATGTTTCGTTTGTGTCTAATGTTTCGTTTGTGTCTAATGTTTCGTTTGTGTCTAAAATTTCGTTTGTGTCTAATGTTTCGTTTGTGTCTAATGTTTCGTTTGTGTCTAATGTTTCGTTTGTGTCTAATGTTTCGTTTGTGTCTAATGTTTCGTTTGTGTCTATTGTTTCGTTTGTGTCTAATTAAAATAGGGTATGCACGCAACGTCGATAATATTTGTACGATCGGCGTTCCATATCCTGCACTATACTGGCTGCACTCAAGAGACCTGCTATGCATATGAAGGCAAGTACATGATAGCAAATATAGTGCAGACACGGACTTCTTATATACATGGACAGAGCATATTGCACTAACGTCCTATGCGTAAATTGTCTCCACCGTACGTACACGAATAGGCTTACCAATATGGCTGCCTGCTATAGTCTTGTGTGTAAAAGTTTGGACTTGCTCAAGTGGCTCAATATCGACAAATTGTGTGAAAAACTTGTAATATTTTCGAAAGAATGCAAGCTCAGGTCAAATTCATCAAATAGAATGGAGGACTGTGATATTGTTCTTCCATTCATACTGATATTTTGTCTGAAATGTTGCAGATTCATCATCAAATTGGGCAAATGGTAGTATCCCGGCGGCCATCTTGGTTAGCCGAAATTTGCTCGAACGGTGGCGACCGTATTGATTGCGCAATCCTCTGTCCATGTATTGAAGTTCGTGAGTGCAGACTACAGTAAGTGCGTTATAGCCTAGCCTGCGGAGCAGACTCTGTAGCGGTCTCCAAAAGAAAAGATGGCGCTCTCTCAGAAATCATAATACACCTCTTGTACATATTCTATATTGTATTGTATTAAACTTCGTCTGTGTACTGTACATTAACATTAGGGGTAAGAAAATATTAAGAATTGTACTTGTAGCTGATAAAACTCAACAATAGCCTGCTTACAGCAGGCTAGTTATAGCCAGACCCTCCTCTGGGGGTAACATCTAAATTTGGTCTTTTCACTTCCATTCCTGGCACCGTTTACTTCAGCAGGGTTACCCTTTGTAGAAGCGTGCACGATAACGTGCGTGTTAGCCATTGAACTATATGCTAGGAAGGATCATTCCACAATAAGGTTTTGAAGCCATCACCTTTTTTTTATATCTATGAGTCATCATGAAGGGTCACGTGATGTAGGTTAGTATACTCAAGTCGATTTCACCGCGTATCTAGAACTGAAAGCGCTGATGAAATGATGTACATGCTAACGCACCTTAGAGAGCCTTAGCGTCTCTTCTGCCTCTTGGACGCTAGCTTTGGGCCGAGGTAAAGTTGACTCAGCAACTTCATGAAAAGGCCTACATCACAATAGAATGTTACAAAGTCAACGCGTCTCGACGCGCACTATTCCTAATGTGGTCACACGCGCTGTCTTTCGAATAGGCAGGACCACCCCTATTAAAATCAAAAAACGTTTGTGAAAAACAATCTTTCGATCACACAATCATAGTGTAAAGATTCCCTACTCAGTTAATCACAACAAAAACGCTAGAGACGTAATGAGTATAGTAACAAAGGATTGCTTTAGCGTGTAGGCCTACATCAATGATAGGCTGCGTTACATTACTTTCACTTTTAGATATGCGTCTCTAGGGCAGTGGAATCGACTTGAGTAAGCTAAACTACATCACGTGACCCGTATTCCGCATTGACATGCGTCCTCCAGTTATATAGCTCAGTGGTGTTAGCATCACCGGCCTACAGGTAGGACTAGATATAACATGTGCGTCTAAAAAGGGGAACCACGCCGCTCACAGCAACTCCTAGTAAAACGCCTAGCCACGTACAAGCTCAGTGGAGAGACGCTGTGAGAGCGGCGTATTTTTAGAATTTCTACAAAACGTTAGTATATGCAGCCTACAATTGCACCTACCCTCAATGCAAAACTCGTCGTTAAACGCTACATACGGTTATCGTAAGCAATAAGAGTTTTAAATTTTTTTAAGAAAGAAGTTGCAGCCTAACCGGACAATATATGATGACGTCACGGTTGACAAAACCCATGCCATGATATAGTATGTGTGTAAAGCCCGGGTCCCATATACGCGATTCAATTTGTGATTCAACTTTCAACAAGTTGCGCGATTTTTCAATCAACTTTCGACGCAACTGTTGGCTGGTCCCACACGCGCAACTCTCATGCAACTTTTCATTGTTGCCTAAGTACCATACTAGGTAATTAATGTAAGTGTAGACGTAGATCTCGGGGATTGGAGATATATTTCAGGAATAAATCGCATTTAGCGGACTATTATTGGTGAATAAACCGCCGAGACTCCAAATTTGGCAAAATAACGGACGATGCGAAGCCAAGTCCGTTCTTTTGCCAAATTTGGAGTCAAGACGGTTTATATGAGACAGTAATAGTCCGACAAATGTGGTTTATTCCTATTCTACCACCGAAAATGTATGAAAAACTTCATTCTTATCAGTATTTACGTTTACTGACCGTGTGTTGTGGAAAAACAGGTCAGTGCTTAACCAATCAGAGTGCAAGATACCCAATAACGGATGGCTAGATATGGTAGAACCCCCTACATTTGACCAAGAGGAGATGGCAGATGTAATAATACCCCAAAGATAGGTACAGACACACTGCAAAACTAGAAATTTGAATTTGCATGGCAAATCCGACGTAGCCTCTCCCGAGAAAGAGGTGTGGGAGTTGTTTTTCAATCGGGAGAAAGGAGATGGAACATAAGGCACATTAATTAACCGCGCGCCAGAGACATTTTAATTTTTTATAAGCAAGCTCATGACAGTAGAGTTCATGAACTTATGGAGTTATTTTTCGTAAAATGTCCTGAAAGTGCAGGTAGCTAAGCATGATAAAACAGTGGGTACCGAGGACTTAAAGATTATTATTAAAGATATTATTATTCAAGTGAATTGAATTTACTTTTATCAGTTGCTTCGCGGGCCAGATGAATTAGTGGTCTCGCGGGCCGGAGGCGGCGAACCCACATGCCGGAGGTTCCTCACCCTTGCTGTACTGAGCCACCGTACATACCCTAATGATCTAAGTGGTAGTGCCCCGGTAGGCTACTTACACATACCGCTGTGTTGTTTTAACGATGGACGTGAATTCATTCATTTTACATTGACGGCGGCAGGAAGGTCCCCAATTTTCCCTCCAAATCTCAAAGTCGTAACTTTTGGCAATTAAATAAACGTCGGCATGCCGATTTATTATCTCAAAATTAAGCATATAGCCTAGTAAGTTTCAAGTTTCCCGACGAAAATCGCCCGCGTCTAAATACCTCGTTGCTATATCAAACAGGCTTTCCGCTGCCAGCTTCCCGGCCGGATCCCCCGCCTGCTCCTGCTGGAATTAGCGCTACTCGACTCGCCCAGTGCAACTCCAGCTGTCCAGTGACACTAATAGCTGGTAATACCTTCCTCAAAGTGCTGAAAAAAAAATTTCGTCTGTATTCGGACGTGACTTCTTAACGATTGGTCATCATTTAAAATTCCCACTTGAGATTGGGTCAATTTAAAAATATTTAGACTATCCCGCATGCGCGGAGCTGCAAATCGAATATTTTTTTTCAATATATCAGACAGTCTCTTCTATGCATTATTTTGGTATCGTAATTTGTTTTTATAGAATCCCACCGTTCTTACGTTTCAAGAAGTCATTTGAGCATTTAAAATCCTTCAGTTTAAGTCGAGGGGCGACAATGAGAATACGAAAAACTTTGAGATTTGAAAATGAAGGATTATGGTCAACCAAAATTCAAAACGAACAACTCGTCTCGAAAGTAGATCCGTACATACTTTGGTCTATGCAGGTCATGAACAAGCGTGCGTTTGTCTGATGCGTCTAGTTAATTATGTATGTCAATGGTGCGTTACACAGTACGTGCTATAAAGGTAGAGCTATAAAAATACAAGTGAGCCACTACATCTTACGACATTTTTATAACTCAGTTGGCCAGTGCAGTGCATGCGGGCCAAAATCACGAGTCTCTCCTCCCAACAAGCCATGTTCAACATCTAATTGTGATAATTTTTGTGAAATATATGATCAGTGGAAAAATGTTGCAGAAATTTTCAGATTTATTTGCCTTATTGCTGTAAATTTTCAAAATATTTGCGAGTTTTATTCTGTTTGCACCTGAACATTTAGAAGCTGCGTAATCTTGGTGAAAATACATCAATGGCGACGAGACAAAATACAACGTTCTTCCGCTCTGAATTCATCCGCTTCATAGAGTTTCCGTATTATAAGGTTTACTTTTTTTGCGCAATGTAAAAAAATTGTCTACTTGGGTTGTAGTTCGCCTTCCCAAATGATGGAAATACGATTCCGTACACGTAGCCTTACAGGCTACGTAATTACTGCGTGTCCGTCATTTGTTCAATCAGCTTTTTCCTTTGTTAAAACACATACTAAAGCTGCTCAGAGACCTATTATAATGATTTTACCGATAATAGTGATCTTTTTCGTGTGTAAGTTTTATTACTTTTGAGACCTCAAAGGAAAGAGTTTGTATTGATGCATATGCACCTTATGCGGCCTGTAAATGTTATTTTCGCCAGTCTATATGAAGACATAATCAGGGCCGTAGCCTAGGCAAAATTCAAGGGGAAGGGGGGGGGGGGAGTTAACAACACTAAGTGGAGCCCCGGCGGTGGCATACAAATTATAGTTGACACCCAGACCAATCTTTCCTTTGTCACCCCCGCCAGGGAGCCGCCCTAACGGAGGAGTCTAAGGGCAAGAGGACATTTACGTAAATTAGCTAAGTTGCAGGCTGGTGCTTCCCTTGGAAAAGTTTTATATTAATTATATGATTTAATAAGATTAGAATGATCATTATGTAGTGAATATTTCGTATTCCTCATCTCCGGTAAAGGGGAGAGGGTGACACCCTCACCCTTTGAAAAACTTTTTTTTGTATATCTAGATGAAAAATGTTGCTATCTTTGTCAAAGCTTTAAACTGATTACAGGGCTTAAATTATCTTTCATTGTTGAGTGCATTTTCCGGATTTTTTTAAGGATAAGAAGAGGTGTTGCCTAAGGTATCACCTTTGAGAAAATTTATTTTTTTTTATGATGGCTTAGATGAAAAATAGCTCTCTATAACAATAGGGTACTTAAAGCATTGAACTTATCACCGGTGTGTGTTTAGAACAGTCTTAGTATTCAGTAATTTTCTTCGGTCTTCTCATGGCCAGGCTCAAAGGTTACCACTTTGTAGTCGCGTACAGAACGCCCATCAAGAAAATTTTCGTCAAAATGCCGCCAACGCTGCGGGAAACGGTACTTTGTATGCCTTGTAACTTGCATCTCATCATTCTGTATCTTCAGATTTCATGCTTAATTAGTTTAGACTTCAAAGGAAAAGGGTAAATTAGAAAAAGTTTTTCAGTAAAATCCCTTTGTAGGAGAAATAGCACGCTGTCCCATTTGTAAAAAGAAAGAGCATGCCTTCGAGAAATCTTAAGTCTGCATCGCTTAACTTTAAGTGTACCGTACCTTAAATCTAGAATTACAAAAAAGTATATTTGACTTTCATACAATATTCCATTGCTCTGATAGAAAATGTTTAAATTTATTCACGTAACTTGAAATGGTCGATTGCGCAATAATTGTGATGTCCTCCTTGTACAACTCAAATTGCCTTAGTTTCTTTTGAAATTGAAATGTTTACATGGCCAAGAAAAGTTAACTGTTTTTTTTTTTCAAAGCATGTTGTAAAGGGAGAACTTGTAGTCAATTTGACTAAGTCAAATTACCCTATAACGGTAAGAGAGTGATCACACTTTGGCAAAAGGTGCAGTAGCTTTTGAAAAGAAAAAACAAACAAACAAACGAAGAAACATGTCGACGGCAATTTGACTAGTACAAGAAGACATTACAAACTATTGCGCAATCTACCATTTTGAATTTAGTAAATAAGCTTCAACATTTTACATCTCAGCTCAGGAATGTCCTGTGAAGTTTGGAGTTCGACCATTCATTTTCAAGCTTTGCATTATATATTATTGAAATGTACGATTTTTGGCACACTTTAGCATAATCCGAAGCTCGCTTTTCAACAGCACGAAATATAAAATAATACAACAGCAAAGCAAATAATTGAAAATGGATGAATATGTTTAAGTAACTGCATAATGAAATGACCATAGACACGTAAGGAAGGCCAAATTAGTCATAATATAAGCACGATTGCACACAAAAATGATAAAATAAGTTTTTCGTATAGTCTGTTCTCAAGCAGCGGCCCGTAGGTCATTTGCGGCCTGCGAAGCGCTCTAAAATGACCCATGAAAATTTCGAAGCCCGAATGTTAAATACGAATTTTGATATTCAATTCTTGTTGCTACTACTGTTACAAAGAAAAATCTCTAAAAGTGACCATCGGCCCCAAACACTCGAGAACCCCTGTTATAAAGTGTCACCTGGCAAGTGATGATGTGGTAACTTCTTCTTCTATTTGTATGGGAATGGGTTACTTTCAAATTAAAAATAGGTAAGGTAGATTGAGTGGAGGCACTAAAATTTCAAAGTTGGGGGTAAACGAGGGGCAGAAGAAATAAGATCGAGGGAATGCACCCAACGGTTCCGAAGGTCGGCAGAAGTACGAAAGGCTGCCCCATAAGCGTAAGGTTCATGGGCCTACCCTAGTAATCCAGGGTATAATACATTGAATGGGAAGCTGTTTCTAAGACAAATAACTACAGATCTACATATTTCATACTCATGCTGGATATGGCACCAGACTCAGTTTGGCAGGGGAGCAAGACGGAGAAACGGGGAGGGCGGAGGATTCCACTCATACTCCAGTGGCGGATCCAGGGGGGGTCGCCGGCGTCCGGACCCCCCTCAAATTTTCCAATGTGCCCTTTTTCAAAAAATGTTTTTTTTTCACAATAGCAAAAAAAAAAAAAAAAAAACGAGACAGTTTCACAGGTAATGACAGTGTTGTCCAATTCAGAGGAGATTTTGGTTACCCCCATCCAGTATCGATCAATCCACTCGTAAAAGTCTAGCTATGTATCGCATAAACTTTCGGCAATATATTTGACTACGGTAGCCTGTATTGGCCGCCCGAAACCCCAACAGTGCAATCGTTTTACAGAGAATGTGACTACAGTATGTCTGCGTGACAATCAGGCATTCTAATCACTTTTCGCTTGGAACCACGTGTGGCGTGCTTGGGCATTCAGAGTAATACAAAACACGCAGATATTACGTCATACTCACTAGCTATATGCAACGTATTACTATTCTAGTCTTCAATCACGTGACTAATCCTCACATCCGGGGAACTTTGTCGGTGAAAATAAACAGTGAGTGGGCATGGAGACTGTCGCGCTGTAGTATACTAGTGCATTGCTAAACAACAGTGGTACAATGCAGAAGTCGTGTGTGGCTGAAAACATGAGTTCACATACATTTGATCAGCTTTCAGACTTCAAATTGAATTTCTAAGAGTTCATGGTGTCTTTAGTTTAATTTCAGTTGATAACAGTACACATCTATAGCAAATGACAGAAAATGTTCTCATTGTGAAACACGTGCGGCCATTCGGTTGGGTCATCCCTCCAACTAGCTCCCAAGTCTCGAGAGGCGAAATGCGGGTACACCTCTGATCTGTCCATTTGTGGACCGCCGGCCTGGGGAAGGGTTATAAGGGGAGGGGTGTCCCCCTCTGAAAAATAAGTTGAATTATAGAAGTGTCTACTCTCAAAATGGTGGCACTTTTTCGCAAATTAGTCAACTCAACTGGCCTGAATTTTCATAGTGTAAAGCACAACACTGCATTGACAGAACTGGACAGGATTTCACGGAAACGATCGTTTCTGGAAAAGCGTTGTTAAAGTGAAGTAAAAATCACGGAACCCTAAAATCGGTTCCCACAGTTTTGTAACTTTCCTAGGCTGGGCTTTACTCACTGCTAAGCCTTACAAACTACAACACCTGATCAAATTCTTCTAAACATGAAAGTGTATAATATTTTAGGCCAAACATTAGGTCTGCTAAATATATATTATTCCGTAAATTCCCCATGTTAATTTCCCCGTTACTTTCACCTCACGATCATCTGATAGCTCTACTGCACGTAGAGCAACCTAGCAACCAAAACTGTAACTGCCTCTCACTCAGTGTTACTTTGAAATATGAGACTAGGCTAGGCATATCTTGATACGTAATCTTGTTAGGATAGCATTGCAGCCAAGGCAAGTATACTCTGAAGAAAAAAGTATCGTAGGCCTACAGGAAAATTATGTAAGAAAAGTTTTCGAAAATATTAGACAGGGCTTAGACAGAGTATTTTACACATGCGCCGAAGCTATTTTATGAAATGAATGCCATCTAGTAATTTTGGATGGCCATTCAAATTTACGTTTGAGTTGGCTACCGGAGACTGAGACACTACCTACACAGTGATACTAGTAGGCTACAGTATCTATCTTGAACTGAAATTTAAGAGGACTCGCCGAGGGGTCGTAGGCGCAACTCTACGGAGATTTGAAATGCGGGTTTTTCAAAGAGTTGGGCAGGTCAGCGGGTTTGGGTGTTATTGAAAAAGTGGCAGTGATGTGCAGCAAGATTTGTAAAAAATGATTAGGCCTATGGTCACACTAGTAGCGTCAATGGCATGTTAAAGGATCTCAACTGGGATATTGAAATTGGAACTACGTCGGACCAAAGCTCAACTCATCACATTATTTAAGGAAAACTATGGATTCACCAGTGTTGTAATCGAGTCACTTGATGTCGAGTCTCAAGTCACCTCGAGTCACAAGGCGTCGAGTCTCGGGTCATGTCGAGTCTTTAGCAATTCTAGTCGAGTCGAGTCATGTCGAGTCTTCCCTAAGCTCGAGTCGAGTCACTTCGAGTCTTATTTAAGGTTCGAGTCACCTCGAGTCGCAAGGTGTCGAGTCTCGAGTCACGTCGAGTCTTTAGCAATTCGAGTAGAGTCGAGTCATCTCGAGTCTTCCCTCAGCTCGAGTCGAGTCACTTCGAGTCTTAGTTGGTTAAGTCATGTCGAGTCACCTCAAGTCACCTCAAGTGAAAAATGTATTTTGGTCAAGTCTCTCTAAGTCACGTGATCTCTTAAATCGAGTCACTCCGAGTCACAGGATTCTTAAGTCGAGTCACCTCGAGTCTCTGGTTTTGTAGGTTGGGTCAGTTGTAGGACTTATTTTGACAAGTGTTCCTATCATCGATTAACTTAAATGTGAGTGTTTGCACCCTTTTGTTGGGGATGGGGGTTAAAAGCTTGCAAATATTATTTGTGCAATTTAAGCGGTTTCTGTGGAGGTACTCAGTGTTAAAAAGCGCATTGTCACGCATAGTCAGGGTAAACGTGCCGTACTACAGGTGAAAATTTCAAAATGTAAAACATGTTTCCTCTTGGTAGGGTGACCACGGCATTACATGGAAACGAATAGGCGTGTACTGCAGACTGTGCTATACAGATATGGAACGTCGATGGAAGCGGTCGCTTCGCGGGGTGGTGAAAAAAAAAATTATGGTTCTGTTCTGTTCACTGTTGGGGCGTGACTCGAGTCACATAAGAGATGACTCGAGTCAATTCGAGTCACTGTGGGCAAAGACTCGAGTCAAGTCGAGTCTTTGGAAATGTATTAAATGGTGACTCGAGTCAAGTCGAGTCTTTGGCAAGTGATGACTCGAGTCAAGTCGAGTCCCGTCAGTTTGTGACTCGAGTCAGACTCGAGTCTTTGAAATCGTGACTCGAGTCAGACTCGAGTCACGTCTTTGACTCGAGTCATTACAACACTGGGATTCACACCTAGTAACGTCTCCTATCTCCAAATTGACAGCCCAATTCACTGGGCACGTTCTGATCATGTCTTGAACTGTAAAATCCCCTCTACTTGCTCACAAAGCCCGGCCTAGACTGTTATAAATACTCGCTCTGTCCGCGAACCATCCCCTTGTGGAAAAAACTTCCACTAGAGCTCAAATCTGCCCCTAGTGTGCTATCCTTCAAGCAGCTACTGGAAAAGTACATCTAATCCGGCCATTGGAGGACCACACGTCAACAGCCCCCATAGGGAGATTTGTGTAGAATACTATCAAGATCAAAATCAAGATCAGATGCGGGTCAAACCCGCGAAATGCGGGTCACTTGGGAGGTCTGAAGTCTCTCCTGGTAAACGGAACTGGCAGTCTTTCAAGCCAACCAAAGATAACTTAAGTTTGTATCTTTCTCTCGCACTGGGAGAGAGTGAATCTATATATGAGTAAGACATTTTGTATTTTCATAGATATTCTTAATGTTGTTGAAAACACTACGACATAACGACAGTACTAGTTGCGCGACAGCAAGCGACCTGCGTTGCTATGTAGTGATTTCACCGACGGCCTTTCCTAGCAACAACTGTGACGTCACGTTTGAAGACTAGAATTGGGTTTTAAATATTGATTCCAAAAGGTCACTACTAGTCTTTTGGTCTTACAAAATAATGATCTGTTCACACTCCATAAACGCTACATCTACGAAACCTTCCCTCCACCCTCTAGTATCCATCCTCTCGTGAACAAGAGAGAGTAGGTAGGCTAAATACGTTTCGCTATGATATTTATAGTCTGGAATTACTCTCTTCTTTTATAGTGTAGCCCTAGTGATGGGAATAAAAAGCCAGTCTTAGGTAAAGTCCACAGCCAAGAGTTGACCAAAAGTCACAATAGACAAATCGGTGTTTGTTTCATTTTAAAATTACTATATAAAATCACCACCAGGTCAAATAACGCAATGTCAGTCGGTTCAATTTTTTGACGTCTTTGCACCGATGACCGGTCTGCTGTCGCAAATGAAAAGCAAACATTCGACTTCAGTCATCTATTCTTACAGAGTGTTTTTGATAGTCGCGCCGCAACTATATAGGGAACACAACATACAGTATTTTAACCTCCTCCCCCAGTCGAGTTAGCGGTAGCGCCAGGTGGGGGAAGGGTTCATGCCCCCCGTCGGGGAAGGCCCGCCCCCTATCGGAGAAGTTTTACAGTTTCGTAGGGGAGTCTTAGTCGAAAGTACGCAGTCCCTGACGACAACTAATCGACGGCTTACCTGTTTTTTTGCTCTCAAGAGGATAATTTCTGTAACAAGAACCCAAAATTTTCGGCGCGCTACGGGCGCTGTAGGGTCACTCTATTTTTTCAATAGTTCCATTCCACATAGCAGGATAGCACAAGTCCTAGCCACCCTTACCAAGTAACATATGGGCAGAATACATACTTTATGTAAAGGTCGTAACTTTCATTCCATATCGCAAAGCCTAGTTGGTGTTCTCTTGTGTGTTTCATGCGGTACAGTCAGTTGGTGAGCGACTTACGGAGCAAAGTTTGGCTATTTCATCGTGTAGTCTAGGTGGTTTCGATACAATGTACCCCGGTATGTTACACCCGATACGGTCTACAAACCCTACAGTTCTTTTTATCGTTTCGTCATATATTTTATGTGTAAGCCTATCAAAAAATTTCGCCCGCTTCGCGCGCTTTTCAATTTCACGATCCAGATTCAAAGAACACTAACAATGCGTAACTCGGATCATGAAAAATTAAGTGATATAATGCAAAATATGCCTGCAATTACATGGGATAATGAGGCTCCCACATTTGCCCTTCTCATCATACCCTCGAAATAGGGAATGTCGGAACTTGGGGTAGCTGACATGGCCCGGCCCCCTGTTGGAAAAATTCTGCCGCCACCCATAGTCAGTTTACTTCTTTTGGCTTTCATAAGGGTAATTTCTGGGACAAAACCCAAAATTTTGGGTACGCTTTGTCCACTCTTCCTCAGTTCAGTTATACTTATAGCTAAATATAGTACAAAACCTTTCCACCTTTTCAAGTTAATAAGTAGAATACACAGGGTTGGGAAGTAACGAGTTACAAGTAACGCCGTTACTGTAACGAGTTACATTTTGTGTAACGGAACCCTGTAACGAGTTACATTTGTATTTCAGTAACGGAGTAAGTAACTAGTTACAATTCTGTGTAAAAGTAACTGTAACGGCGTTACATTTGGGTCCCGTTACTTTCCCGTTACAAATAGTCAAAATGACCACAAATTGCATTTTACACGAAGTAGTAACAGAAAATTTTCAAATTGATGACACTTTGGTAGTAAAATTATTTTCGATATATTTATCGTTCATCTCTATTATCGACGTCGCCCTCACCGACATAAAATTTTATTCACGATTAGAATCAGCAGTTGATATTAGATGCACATGCTGCACGCTTACAGGGTCACTTGATTGTCGATTAAGCTAAGTTTAAACTTTGATTTGTGTGTCAATTTACTTATTAGACAGACCAATGTTTATTATCCATGAGACCGAATCTTTGTCCAATTATTTGAAAAATACTGAACGGTCCTCTGGCAAACTAAGGCCCAGCTGACTTTATATAGCCTATTATATATACAAAGTGAAGTCAGCTGGGCCTTAGTTTACTTATATTGTCATTTAGAGGACACATTAGAAATAGTGCACCGTGAGAAACAGGTTGGTCCATAGGCATTCAAAAACTAGGCTTACTTTGAAAGTTTAACTATTGCCTTTTTAGACGTTAGGGCTGGACCCGAGTACACCCTATCCGAGTCGCAGCAACTGCTATTCTAGATTCCCTAATCTTTCCGAGCATGGTACGTACCCTTCAAGTTCCGGCCAGTTCTGATTCCAATGGCACCAATTCCAAGACCAGTCTTTTTGCCACTGTATAGCATATCAAACTTACATATGTTTTAATTCTATTGTACATGTCCACCATTAATAACGTCATCATTTGTAATCACATCCATAGCCTGGCCTCCTCGGTAATGTAGTTGATCATGTGTGACAATACTTTACATCTGTATATTGTACACAAATTTCAATGGGACTTTAAACACTTTTAATGTAACTTTCATATTTGAGAACTCGGCTGGAATGAGCTCCGAGTACAAGTCCAGTTACATCACATTCCGGAAAAATTTCGATTCCGGAACCCCGCGCAAATTCCTAATCTAGAAAAACGCTCTTGATACCGGCATTAAGCTAGTCGAATCCGGACTCGTGCGTTGGAGCCTAGTAAATTATACGGTGCCAATTGTCGGCAAACACCGTACATCCATTTATGTATCAAATTTAACATGTATGGTATCTTATTTGATGAATCAAACGTATGAATTTAGGCTATATCATATTCTTTCAATGCCCATAACTCCTTACACTGGAATAATGGTAAGGTTAATATAAATAACAGCAGAATATTGAGATGGTCAAATGGCGTTAAAGTATCCTAACAAAGCTAATTGAAAGTGGACAGAAGTGTCCGACTTAAAGCTTCACCTGTTTATTGTAAAAAGAAAGTGAATTATGGGTACATGGTCTGCATGTGTAAACTACATAGTCTCACCATTTCTCTGCATTGTTTTATATGAATGAATGTGAAATTTGAAATTTATGCCCAAATATCACTTAGCCCAACCTTAGCAGTGAGGTTTCAAAATTTTACCGTTCATAAATATAGAGCATCGTATTACCGTATTTATGCCCTTGAGGGGTGAAAACTTTAATTACTGCTAAAACAAAGCTCTCCCCCTTTAATAGCCGCTAACCGTTCTAAATTATGATGGGAGTATAAAGATTTTCATCCTCAAAGAAGTACTGTCGTAACTGGAAAAGTTCTGGTTACAACCATATTCGTCTAACAAATAGTTTGCGTAAGCTCCGACACAGTATCATGATTCGATGCTTCATGATGAGCGTTAGGAGCCTCTGCCTGAATCCCCAGTGAAGATAAGCTGGCATCATTGACTTTCTTTGGGGAACACCTAAGGATAGCCGGCACAAATGAGGTTCGGTCCTCTCATGTGCCCCTTCTTACAATGTAATTATGCCCCACCCCCCTCCATTTCAGGTTCCGAGGTACCGTATATTCACCTTAAAGTAACTAGTTACTTTTGAAATGTAACTAGTTACTTTTCATTTAAAAGTAACTGTAACTAGTTACTTTTTCAACATTGTAACTGGTAACTGTAACGAGTTACAATTTTATGGAATTAACTGTAACTATAACGAGTTACTTTTAAAGTGTAACGGGAACAACCCTGAGAATACATGGATTTATGTAAATGTCGGGAATTGAATCGCATTTCGCTAAACCTGGTTAACGTTCACTTGTGTCCGTCGTACGGTACGACTAGTGACTCGAGGAGGGAAGTACAATAAAGTTATGCCCGATAGGGCCCAACTGTCCGCTCAATTGTTCTGTATAAGCTTTAAATTAGTACAAATTCTTATAAGTGTAGGCTTTCCCAAAAAATTTTCGCGCGCTTCGCGCGCTTTGTAATTTCACCGTTTAGATTCCAGGTTTTGATTCCAGTTTTTGCATGTCTCTTGGTTTATCCTTTCTTTGTCAATATGCGGTAAGTTGTGTAATCGCTGACGTTTATGGGAACCAAAATTTAAAAAAAAAAATGAATGTGCCCTTTTTATGTTGGACCCCCCCTCAGAAAAGACCCTAGATCCGCCCCTGGGTAAATACGTTTCGCTATGATGTTCATGGTCTGGAATTACTTTCTTCTTTAACGTGTTGCCCTAGTGATGGGAATAAAAGCCAATTTTAAGGAAATGTCCACAACCAAGAGTTGACCAGAAGTCACAATAGGCAAATCGGTGTTTGTTTCAGTTTAAAATTACTATAGAAAATCACCACCAGGTCAAATAACGCAATGTTAGTCGGTTCAATTTTTGACCGACGGCGATGACCGGTCTGCTGTCGCAGAGTACCGTAGTTTATGTAAGGGTGGTAACTTTCATCCAATATCGCAAACCCTGTTGGGTGTTCTCTTGTCTGTGTCACGAGGTACAGTCGGTAAGCAAAGTTTGGCTATTTCATCGTGTAGTCCAGGTGGTTCCGCTACAATGTGTGTTATCCCGGATGCAGTCTACAACCCCTATAGTTTTTCATTTTTCCTTTTGTTCGTAATGATTACATTTGTGTTTTATGTAAGCCTGCCAAAAATTTTCGCGCACTTCGCGCGCTTTACAATTTCACGATTCAGATTCAAAAGTAGGCTACACTATCAGTGCGCAACTCAGTTTTTGGAGTTTTCAGTGACCCTTTGCAAAATATGCCCTGCAATGGCATGGGATCATTAGGCTCCTTCATGTCCACTATGATGTTTTGGTGTGGGAAAGTGGGTCAAGGTCGAGAATCGCATCTGGTCTGCCCCCCCCCCCCCCATGTCAAACATCTTCCTACGCCACTGAACCATGGTCGGTTTACTTATTTTGGCTTACAAAAGGGTGAATTCTGTGATAAAACCCAAAATTTTCGGTACGCTTTGTCCACTCTTTCTCAGTTCCGTTATACTTATAGCTAAATAGGCTAGTACAAACTCTTTCAAGTAGAATACACGGATTTATGTAAATATCATTTCGGTCAACGTTGTCTTGTGTCTGTCGTGCGGTACGGCTACTGACTAGAGGAGGAAAGTAGGCCTACAATGAAAGTTATGCCCGAAAGGGCCCAACTGCCGGGACAATTGTCCTGTATAAGCTTTAAATAAATACAAATTCTTATGAGTGTAGGCTTACCCCCAAAAATTTTCGCGCGCTCTGCGCGCTTTGTAATTTCACCGTTTAGATCACTCCAGTTTTTGCATATTTCTTGGTTGATCCTTTCTTTGTCTGACGTTTATTAGAACCAAACTTTAAAAAAAATGAATGTGCCCTTTTTTGTTGGACCCCCCCCCCAAAAAGACCCTAGATCCGCCCCTGTATTCTTTACACTTATCTCAGGCCGACTTGTTGAAGATGGGGGAAGGGGGGGGGGGGATATTATCAATCGATGGTGTTCGACTGAAATGATCATTCTCTATTGAAATACTCCTTGCACAATTGGGTCTAAAACTGCCAGATATTTGGGCGAGGCTGATTTAGTCCTAATTACTACTACGACTGACATTGCGGTAAACTCAGTGCATGAATATTTAGCTATATATTCACTCGAAATGTACCCTAATCAACACCCTATACCATTGATCGTTTGGGAATAATTGGGTCGAAAAAAAGTCCTCTTTATACAGGCGTCCCGTACCCGTGATTTACTTCTCACAAATGTGGAATGTAATATGGCGTGTTTACTGCCGGTAACCTACATTATATACTGGCAACTTCCTCATTCATTTGCTACGCGATATACTCTATTACCGCAGCCAGTGTGCGTGAGTCTTCATTCAATGGGGCGACATTGCAAGGGGGGGGGGGGGGAGACTTCAATGGGCCGGAGTTATGTGTGTATGCACTGTGCATGTGACGCCGCCGATCCGCCGAATTTACGGCGGTGAGTTTGGTTGTTTACGGACCATACCCCTACCTCAACCCGCACTAAACGCCATAGTTTCAGCGCCTCTCGACAGTTCCAAATTCCACCAAAAGCAATAGGGTTTTTCTGTCCTCAAAATATGGGACATCCACATACTATGTACGAGAATTGTCAGTTTCATCGAAAGCCACAATGTTTTGAACTTCCATCTCCCATCTCCCCTTCCTCCGCCCCCCCCCCCCCCCCCCCCCCCCCATCACATACTCCTCCAGTCAGTATAAAGTAGTGACTGGTTAGGCCTTTGGGAACCTCGAGCAATGTGATATTTTGAATTTTTTTCAACTGTTGACTTGGGATCACTCTGGGTGGATGCCCCCTCCTTTTGGTAATCCACTGTCTTTAGAACCTCCCTGACAAAGGCCTACATGGAGTTTAAATGTCCAAGGCCATGATTTGAACTTGTTTTTGTCAAAGTGCAGTCACCACCACTTATGAGTTGTTGCTTCACCTCAACCCAGTGTCCCCCTAACCCCCTTCACTGTAGCTGCTTTCATTACCCTGTGTATATTTAACAGAAGTCAGTCTACATTAAAAAGCTTTTCCAAGCAATGTGAAGAAAAAGTCAACTCCAAATAAAACATACTTTGCAGAATAGCTGAGTTATGTTAAGTCTGCCTGACAGTTTGCACCCTGATGACTCCAGGGCAGAGCAATAGCCAGCTTCTCATTTTCTGATGGGAATTGTAGTTGTTTAGAGCAGGGAGGTTTTAGGAACACAAAAATTATGCTACTCTAAACAGGGAGGTGTTAGGGCACAGGGAGGTATTCCTAACACCTGCCTGTGCCCTAACACCTCCCTGTTTAGATTAGCATAATTTTTTTTTGTAGGAGGTGCATTTGCTGAAACCACAGGGATCTATTATTGAAACATTTGACTATTTGGGGAATGGGGACAACACAATGGAAATGTGGGTGGTGGGGTGGTAAGGATTGCCCCTGAATCTTTATTTCTCTTTCTGCATATGTTCCATGTTCTCTCTGTTATTGCTCCAATATGATTCCATGATGCAAGTCCTCAGTATGAAGCAAATTACAGTGACAATGCATCTTTCATATCAAAAAAGGTAACCTAGGTAACCAACTACTAATATCAGCAAACTACATTACAAAACATACACAAACATACAACTTTCCATTTTTGGAACTTTTATTAGAAAATCATGAAACATAAAAACATGACGGGAATGATTTATAACTGACACAACTGATTAAAACCATTGCAAATTTAGAGTGATAACTACTTATAAACAAAAGGAAAAACTGAAAACTTATGATAGTAAAACATCTAAAAGTACAGTAGATAGAGAATTGTAAACTCTCTTGATCATATTTACAACAAAAGAAATTTCCTTTGAGTGTGATTTTCTAACTTGGAATTCTAGTCCCAGGTAAAAATTGTGAATGATATTTCATATTGCCTTTACACTTCTGTGACATAACAAGCTTACCAATTCATCATTCATCATGGTGATATCTTTTTTTCCAAACAAACCGTAAACAAAATCACATCATACTGAATAATTGTAATGTTTTGTATTTGCTAATAGACACTGTTTTGAAGGTTTTATGAAATATTAAAGAAAAAAAAAACAATTCCAAGAAACAATAGCCAAGCAGACTTCCACCTTTCAAACAAACACTTGTCCAGGCTATCAAAAATCACAAGTATCTGTTAAAAAAAAACAACACACACACTAACCCACAACCAGTACCTGGATGTTTACCTTTAAACAAGATCTGAATGGTAAAATAAATCACAGCTTGCTGGTAGGCTAACAGGTGTTTGAACATGACAGAGAAGTTACTTGCACCAAACTTCACAACATGATATAACAACAAATGTCTATAACTTTTTAACCAAGGACAAGAAGGCTGTGCAATTACTGTATAACTTCCACCCACCCACCCACTCCACCTTCCCCTACCTACCCTTGCCTGAGATATGTACAATTTTGATGCTTAAGCCAGCCCATCCAGCCCTGCACAGCAAAATGGGTGAATGGAAGATTTTTCACATCTAGGAAAGGTGACCCAATCATAAATTATGAAATGATATATATGAACCTACGGTTGTGAAACATACTTTAACCAATCAACCCTAAATGATGGTCCTTGAACACACTAGCAGCTATGAGAAAATCAGTGTATACTGGTTATTAAACCTTGGTGCTTTCTGTCAAAAGCTCACTTTCTTAACAAAATGTAGGACATTAGAAATAGTCCAAAGTCCACAGTGGAACAAAGATTCTGCTCAATACTAGGGTCATGAACAAGATTCATTTGTTCCCTGACGACCTTCAATCCACAAGTTCACATTTTGGTATCAGGGTGAAGAGCTTATCCTTGCAGATTCAGAGCTGCCAGATCCCACTGTATATTGTCTAGACTTGTTCAACTGTTGTTAGAAGAGAGGAAAGAGACAAATACATAACTGTCAACTGATTCAATGTTAACAATTATACTGCATTACTTTCTTTGAATTTAAAACACAAATATTACAAATTTCTCAAGGTGAGTTTGACCAACAATGCAAAACATAATTGCAATGACGCAAATTATTGCACTACTGATACATAACTGGCATTGATTATACAGTCATTGATTATATAGTCATTTTAACAAATAACGATGGGCTACTTCAAAGTTAACAGCCTGTGTAGCTTTTAATCATAATGCAGCATGCATTTGTTTGCAAAAATGAATAATCAGGTTTACTGCCTACAAAAATGCCAAAGGACATTGTTTAATCATTATCATGATTTCTTTTCTAGTAAGGCTAAGATGTTGTTAACCTTGTGTGTGGATTTGTCTTAGTAAAATCTCTATATACATATGGTGTATACACATCATTATACTGTATTAAGTGCACTGTGTGCACAAATGCCAAAGTGGACACTCCTGGGAATGCTAGTATAAAATGCTAGGACAACAATAAATTTTCAGTTCCTGTAAATCATTATTTGTCCCACTGAAAGACAGAACCACTGGAAATCATTATCAATTCTTTACACAATGGATATATCAATAATGGTGAGTTACATGTACTGCAAAATTAGAAGTTAGCAATATAAAACGTTGACTGCCGACATTTCCAAGCATAAACAATTATTAACCTTAAGAGCAAAGTAAAACAGCAGTTCCTTCTTCCTGCATACTGTTGCCACAACAGTTACTTGTCAACCTAACTACTTTGTCTACTCTAACAGGGCAATTGACTTTATCAAACAGTTTCAACTTGCAAATTAGACAGTACCAAACATATACTACAAGTAAGAGGCAATGTTCATTGTAGAAGCACTTACTATATGATGCGATATCAATCTCTTCTGGGAGTTCTCCTATGTTTACATCAAACCTATCTTGTACCTCATTCAGTATCTTGGCATCAGCTTCATCAGCTACAAATGTGATGGCCAAACCTTTGGTGCCAAATCTACCAGCACGAGCAACCTGTATCAAAAATTTCAAAAATATGGTCATCACTTTACCTTGAGCACAGCAGTCCTCATTCACTTGACTGATATGAATCACATACCTATCATGGAGACATTATATATTGCTTTAAAATTGCAACAAGACATAAAATTTCACATTTTCACTAAATACACATGATTAAAACTTCACAAGAATGTTCTCAAAATGGACCATTTCAGTTACAAGGCTGAGCTTTATGTGCAAACCAGATACGAACTTCCAACTGACAAATTGCACCTCATTTGCTCTGTGTTCAGTCCACACTGAAGACTTCTTTAACTTGACAGGCATATGGTAGAATACAGAATACTTGTGGACATTTAAGAATTTAAGAGGAGATCAACAGCACTCATTTTTACTGAAGAATTGCATTTCTTTCAACATCATGCCCAATTGCAATGAGTAATATGTTCTCCCCAAAAAACATTCTAGGTAGACCTTACAAATGGATTCTACACATCTGAGATTTGAAGGAGACAAAGATTTGAGAATGCTTTCCTTCTTAAATCATTCCCTCCTTAGTTTTAATGCACTTGGGATGAAAATGCATATAAAAGCATAATTACACTTTCCTGAGAACATCGACCACAACAACACATATCACCTACTATTGTTCAAAACTTGCAAAAAGGGGGAAGGGTGGAATTAGTTAAAGAGGGCACATATCTGCATGCAAAGTACTGCACAACTTTGTTGGGAAGTCTGCTTGGCCAATCTGCTAATATTTATGTTTGGGCATGATTACCAAATATGCAAAACAATGAAGCCACAAGGCTTCCAATTACTTAGTACACAATAGCGATGAAACCGTAAACTTTACACAAGAATACTTTCAACCCTACGGAACAGAGGACAGGCATAGAGAGATACCCCAGGAAATCAATACTTTCACCAACTGACTCAAGGTGAAAATGACTTTGACACCAATGACAAAGTAAAACTCACTCTGTGAAGATAGGTATCTGAGCTTTCTGGCATGTCATAGTTGAACACAATGTTCACACGTTCAATGTCCATGCCCCTTCCAAACAAGTTTGTGGCCACGAGGATACGTTTCTGAAAGTTTTTAAATTGAGAGTACCTTGCCAACCTGCACGTAAAACAAAACAATTACACAAACTGTCAACATTCTTCAAACTGGGGTACTTTCACTGAGAGCTGGTATCATGATAAACAGCCAAAGACACTTGAAGAGACACTACTTGAACCACAATGTGCAAAAACCTTGGAAATGTTTAACCTATATAAGCAGTCCACCTATAAATCCAAACTTAGAAATGAACCAACATTATTTACTTATTGAAATTTGCATTTATGTTACATTCTGCAATCACATGATCTGCCTTGCTTGAAGTATCAAGAAAAATGACACAGACTAACAATTTGCTTCCATCAGTTACTTTCATGGCTCACATGATATCTTTAAGTATCTGCCATGCAAACATGAAGGAAAATTAATGTGCCTCCATGTTTAACTTTCTAAGCTTGCATGAACACAACTGTCTGCAAGTATCAACTAAAATCAAATGATTTTAATCAACCAGCATCACCTGCTTGGTAATGGTTACTGCAGGATGCATACACTAATCAGGAAATATTGTGAATAACTACAGTGAAATCATTACAGGATGGCGCTGTTACCTTTCTTCCTGGTTCATTCCTCTATGGATGGCAATTGCAGGAAAATTTTGTTCCAAAAGCAGCTGAGATAGGGCTACACACCTGGGTACCGTCTTCACAAATACTACCACCTAAGAAAGGAAACCAAAATGACTCTTTAGAATTAATTCTTACTTTTTAAATGAAATAATGACTGATAAAAAACTAAACAGATCTCTACACCACTTGTATTAACTACCTCTGATTATGTCAATATGACAAGGAGTTTACACTCCCCCAGTTCCATTCATTTTGAAGCTATCATGAACTAAAAGTATGGAGAAAACATCTTTGCCATTATTTACTGCAATTAAGTTGTTCAATTTTTCTAGCTAATAACATGACCATGTGATGAGAAAAATCTCTGACTGGATGCTTAAAGGTGAAAAACCTTCCTGAAACAAGCTCGCCATCAAGGCAACAACAAATGACAGACCTGTTTGAATTGCAGCTCCTCACAAGTGTTTGGGTTAAATGTAACTACCACCTGCATGACAGTAGCAGTGAGCAATATCAACATAACATGAAAGTCAGGACTTCATCATCCTAATTACTGTAATCCCTAAATAATGATAACCAGTGAATGTTTTCACAGCAAGAATCAAGATCCATACATGTTGTACATGGCCTCTGGCAACAGTCTGACATGCAGCTTGCATGTGTTACAATGTAATACTGCAGAGTGCAGACTTAGCCAAGCAAAAATGAAAAAAAAGAGAAAGAAATGAAGGGATTTTAGATTTGCATAGCTTAACCCAGCTAACATATTTTAATGCAGCTTCTGAATGCTATACAGCAGTCTGGACCCACCTGAACAAAGCTAACCCTGGACATTAAACAATACTTACCTTCCTACGGGATAGAATGTGACAAGCCCCACCCTAAGTCCCCCCCCCCTCCCCCCCACCCCACCCAAGCAAATCTCACAATATCATTCTTAGCTAATTTCTCCATAAAAATAAAACAGTAACTGCAACTTCTGAAAACTTCGAGATCTTCCAGAGAATGACCTTTCTGACAGCTTGAATCCTACGAAGTACCAATTCACTCACAAAGACCTTTACTTTGGCATACTACTATTTCAAATATTCTCCAGAAGCAGCCAAAAGCTTGGTGTTTTTGTTGTTTCCTTTCACAGCTTCATTGGAACTACCATGAATTACTGATGTGCAATGGCTGACATCACAGTCACATACTGTGCTGACTATTAAGTATTACTGTTGCATAGCAACATCTGCTGTGTTTAGACTTTCTTCGCTTCATGATCTGACATCAAGTGTAAACACTGTACTTATGGTACTATTATGACTAACTTAAAAGAAGGGTCTAAGCTCAAATCAAGTTTTGATATGTTAGAGGGGTACTTACTCTAAACATTCTGGTCAAATTTGCATTGAAATCTGATATGTGGTTCTCAAGATATTAGCAGTTGAAGTTGTCACATTTTCAACACAAAGTGAACTTGAAGCAAGCACATATCACATCAAAACCTCATATTAATGAACATTCTTTTGTTTTTCTTTAAACTTTACAACCAATTTTCTCCTCCATAATCCAATGTTTTAGGAATGTGAATGCATGAGAGGCTTGGGAATTTTACAAACTTCATACTTTCCATGGGGAGCTCCTATTGCTAGTAACTTCAAGGTCAACACAACAGACTGAAAAAAAATCAAAGCATTTCTCATCAATGTGAGGAAATGATAAAACTCTTGCTTGCCTCAAGCACATTTTGGGTCACAAATGTAGTAACTTCATTTGCTGGTATCTTGAGTACTACATGTCCAATTTGAATAGATGTTTCAGAAAATTGCATACATTTAGTTCCTCTTTCACATATGAAAATTAATTTTTTGCTTAAACCCTTCCATTGAAGGGCATGCAAGTCCTGTAATGGCTAACTAGACTGAGTACTGACTGTTCTCACATAAATGAGTTACATCCTTTGGATATGGCTACCTGTTTACATTCCTTAACATACATGATGTGACCTCTACAACATACGGTACCTGGTTGAACTCCATGAGCACCTGGCTGACCTTCTAACATTAAGTACTTGGTTTAAATCCCTACATACCTGGTTGAACTCCAACAGATCCAGCAGGTCAAACAACTTTCTGTTTTTCTCATTGTCCTTTAGCTTTAAGTAATACTGCTGCAGGCCATGAAGGGTCAGTTTTGTCTCATCATCAACATATACTTCCATTGGCTAAACAAAAGAAGGCAGGTGAGATTCAAAACAATGTTAAAGGTATAGAGCATATGTCATCCTCTAAACCATCAAGTTATGCTTTCATGAAATTCTTTTTACTGACACTCAAGTAACCCTCTCTTTGGAGTAGCAGTGTTCATATTAAAACTGATTGACTGACTGAAATTCAGTGAGAATATAGGTAGATTTAAGTTTGCTAAAATACCTCAAAGCTGCATTAAGAATTGCTTTTACTGGGATAGAAACATGATAACATGAGATCAAGGCCATTTCATACAAACTTTTAGGACATATAAATGCATCTCAAGAGCACCAAAGACAAACAAAAGATTTTGTGTTATCTGGTATATCTTTGGTTGTATTTTAATATTAAGGGCACAAAGGTCAAGGTGGTCTTGAAAAGTATGCCATTTTGTAGGGCACTAAGGCCATGGCCAAAACACGAAGGCCATGACCTCCATGGCCTTTGTTTATTTCCAGCCCTGCTTTTAACTTTCAAAGTATACAATAACAAAAGTTTCTAAAATGAAATTTTTGTGGCTTTTCTTATATTTCAACTAAGCAATTGAAATGATCCCAGTTCACTGATTCAACCTTGATATTGAGATGTGACAAAGAATTAAGTACTACTGTAACTGAGTAGGATGAAAATTTATATGAGCAGGAAATTTTTAAAATTTTCTACAGTGATTCAACATTAGTTTCTTCTTTGAAGGTGTCCACAACACTACACAATTTCATCCACCAGGTTTTTCTGCTTGTCTAATGAAACAATGGTGCAATATTGCATTTACACTGTGAGTCAGTGAACTGTAGCAAATGCAGGTTTTCCCCTGGATTTCAGAGAGTGTGAGGTGGTATATGAGTCCATGGGGGTAATATGATGGCAGCTTTGGCACCATCAGTGAGTGAGAACTATTAACACTTCCTTAGCTAATACAGTACATGTGGCAAGTATAGCAAATATCTGTGAGGTGGTGGCCCAAAACTGTGAGGTGGCCACCTCACAAAAAGGATGCCAGGGGAAACCCTGAAATGCATTGTTATGAAATTGCTATCAAATTTACTAATCAAAGAGATGCTAGTTCAATAAGACAGAAGTTGGATGAAAGTACCCTGTCTAGAAGATAAGACAAATGCTCAGTCAGAAGTACAAATTTGACTTTTTTCACATTATGAAAATATTATTAATTAGACAGAAAAATACTCCTGGTATTTGGCAGTGATCCACACATCCTTGGCCCAACCAGGTGGCTTTCTACTGCAAGCATACTTCTGTCTATAGATAAGTCTTCTGCTCCACCAAACCTCTCATCCATCTGAAGTGAAAGTCTCAAACCCACTGGATATATATGGGCAAACCATTCGCTGGTGTCACCATTGGTGCGAGGCATTGTGAGGCATTTAACTTGTGATGAGAGGTGCTTGTTACTGTCTTCCCTTGAGGAGAGGCAACCTCACTTGGGCAAGATTTTGTTGGTAACCACACCACTGTAATGTACTTGGTGCTACTGAAATGTGTGAACCTTGAGAAATATTTGCCTACATCTTTGACTGGCTTCACAAAGCCCTTTGTCATTTATATATATGTCAACAGATTTTGTCAGTCTACAGTATGCCTTAAGTCTTGCCAATGCTACTTCACCTAGACTTGTAGTTTGGCAATGTTATACTTATGGAAGGAACATTTCCATGTGATGTAAAATAATCTGAGATGTCATGCTATATTCTATGTGTGAACACTTGTGTCTCAAAGAAACACAAGAAGACTTTTTCAGGAGACTAAAAACGATCAATTTTGAGTCTCTTCACATCACAATAACAATGAGTTACTGTAAAGCAAAGACTATGGAATGGAATTGTATGAGCTTAAGAAATGTGATGTTTGTTTGTGAGAAAACTAGTGTTGATATATCTTTGCAAATGGTGGAGGGTTACATCATCTGCAGAGGTCTGCTTGCTGCATCTCTCCTTTTCACCAGTCCAAGGTACAGCATGATGGTATGGTAGGTTTTGGCACAGGGAAGAACAGGAATTAACACTTATCCAAGGTTACCAAGTTCATGAATTACCATCCAATCACATTTCAAATAAAAAATATCACCATAGTGTTCCAATGAAAATATTAGGTTGATCTGTTCACTTTGCTGGAAACTTTGTGCAGTCATTTGTAAGTTGAAAAGTATAAGTTCATTCCCATCCAAGCACAGTACACATGGGCTATTACCCCAAAGTTCTTGAGATTGCTTGTTAATGATCCATACAATTCTCCAAAGCTCAAACCAAAATGAGTTCATAACAGAAATCCAGCTCTGCACCAGCATTGCAGTTAAATGAAAAAAAAAATTTCATCTGAACCATTACAGCAATTCCATTTCTAAATCAACTGTCCAAACTGTAGGATTTCCCTTCTATCAGAAAAGGGCAACACTTAAAAGAGGGATGCTAAATGGCAAAACACAGGCCAGACATCTAACAAATCACAGGAAGTGAAGAAAAACCTAAGCAATGATGCAAGTCATACCTCCTTTACTATATATCTTATCTACTATTCTGGCACAACTGGTACTGTAAGACACAAATTTAATACAGCAAAGACCACGAACAATGCAACTCAATCTTTTTGCCCTACAAAAAATGCTACTGCAGCCACCTAACAGACTAGCCTGGGACTCATTCACTTGACTGTTTCCTTTCAAAAACTGACAATACAACTACGATAAGAGTGACCAAAGTTATAAAAAGACATCAAAGCAAAAACTGGGGTGGCCTTATTGTCGAAGTAAGGACTACCTACAGGACCACAACCTCAGAGTCATCCAAGATTAAAGACTGATGATCCAGTACACATCACAATAAGCTATTCCTCAATATTAATGTCCATTGATTCAGACCTATCCAGTAGTAGTGAGTGTCCATAAGTATAATGTAAATTGCTTCAATACGAATTTGTGTCCCATCACTGTCAAACCACTGTGCCTCTACCATACCAATACCACCAGTCCTCTCAATCATCTTCCAGCATGAAGATCATCACCACTTCTGTGAGTAAATGGCAACTGGATCTAGACTCCACACAGTTTCATGCAGGTGGAACAAGCGTACTTCATTCCCCTGATATGTTGCAGACCTTGAGCACATTACAGGCAAAATAGATTCCCACAATATCCACTTGACTGATAGCAGCCTGCCAAGAATGACTGCATTATGTAATTCAGTGGTGCCTCTGCTTTAAACATGTGACTCTTCAGAAATGCCTTTACTTCACCTCCAGGAATCATGCCAACTGAGTGAGATTGACTCAGCAGATTAATTTCAATACAGAAAATTTTGCTTGCTTCAGTCCACTTCTTCAGTGATGAGGATGACCTCAAAAGACTTGAAAAGTGTTTCCAGCATCAACCCACTGAAATCACTGGTAAATAAAAAGCATAAAAAGGTGGCTGGTGAATTACATCTTGCATGAATTTCTTGCAAACTGGTCGAATCTCTTTGCTGAGAGTGGCACTGAACATCATCACTTGCTTTTCGTGTGGAGTCATGCGGAAGATTTCCTGTACATCACGCCTCATGTCTGAAAGAGAATATAACACATGTATGTATTTTCAGTTAATTCAGGTTCTCATTGTACATAAACAATCTTGTACAGGGTTTCCCCTGGCATTCTTTTTGTGAGGCGGCCACCTCACAGTTTTTGGCCACCACCTCACAGAAATTTGCTTTAATTGATACCTGTACTACCTATAGGAATATTGATAGTTCTCCCTCACTGTTGCTACCCAAGCTGGCACCATATTACCCTCATAGACTAATACCACCTCACACTCTCCAAAACCCAGGGGAAACCCTGTTGTACAAGTAAATCAACAATTGAACAACACTGACTAACAGCAGAAGACAGAGACAGCAGATACTTTGGGACTACAGTAAGAAACTGCAATAACATGATGAGCTTTCGGATATTACAAATATTCCTCTACCAGAAAACACAGACAACATCTAGGCCACTCACCAAGTTGGTCCAACATTTTATCACACTCGTCTAGAATGAAATGTTTGATGTGTTTCAGATTCAAGATCTTCTGTCTTCCAAGCGCAAGTAATCGGCCAGGAGTCCCAACAACAATATGTGGGCAGTTGGTCTTAATGGTCTCTTCATCCTTCTTAATGTGAAGGCCACCAAAGAAAACACCAACTTTGACATTGCTGAGATATTTGCTAAATCGCTCATACTCCTTGGCAATCTGGAAGGCCAGTTCACGAGTGTGGCACATAACAAGGACAGAGACCTGAAACGTGAAGTGAAACATGTAATTAATAGCCTTATTACAACACAGGCCTACTGTACCATAAAAGCTGGTGAAGTAAAACAGGGATACTTGAGACAGTTAAGGAGTTTATTTTATGGGGCACAAAAACTACTGGCTAGACAAGTTATTTTACTCTTCTTTAACTTTGACACATATTTTTTATTTACTTTAAATCGTTTCAAGTTACCCAGGGTCAGGGATACTTGACACGGGCACATGATTTCAGTTCATGGAGTGGGAAAATATGTTTTTAGGTGTCTCTAGCATAAGTTCAAACTTTTTAAAAAGTGTCTTAAGTTACCCAGACATACTGGATTTTCCATACAGTTGGGTGGTGTCAAAAGATTCAGTGGAATGAAGTAACAATAGACACATCTGCTATTTAGAAACACCTAAGAGTCTACTGGTATAGGCATCAGTCAAGTGCTGCCTACCTGCTAAAGCTGGGATCAAGTGTTTTTCAATAGTTGTTTCAGCCCAAAATTAATCACGATTCATTAAAAATGCCTCTCAGGAATATACATATACTTCCACTATTTGAGATATGCATTTTTTAAATAATTATGACCTTGTACAAACATAAATAATATCAACAAATTAAAATAAATATACTGGAATTATGGTAACTTTAAACAAATCTTTCACAGTACAAATTATCTCAAGTTACCCAGGCATCTCCAGTATCCCCACTTTATGGTATATGGAAAAATTTCAGGAGTACAATTAAAGCAACTGTATTATGCAAAACATGTAAACCTACAAATTAACTGGAGCATGTTGATACCACTAACCCAGTATTTCCCTAAGGTATACACCATTGATTACCTGCATACACCTTGCTTAAGTTTCACAAAGATCATTAATTAGATCTGGAGTTTTAAGACAATGTGCTAACAGGGCTAAATATGAAATCATTATGGCAATGAAGGTCATACAGAAGATTTTGTGTTATCTGGCTTATGGTTTATTGTATTTTGTTAGGAAGGACACAAAGGACAACTGGCCTTGAAAAGTATAAAATTTTGAAGGGCACTAAGGCCATTGCCAAATATACAAGGGCCACTGCCTTCTTGGCCTTCATTTTTTTCAGCCCTGTGCTAACGAGCTAAAATTTGGATATTTCTTTACAGACACAAGGAACTTGTGATGATTCCACATGGGAAAAAGAATGCTTTTCATCTTATTGCACTAATAATACTCCTATCAATACCACAGATTAATGCTGACAGTTCCAGATCTCCCTGACTGAGGTGCAACTATATGCCTACACTGAGATTCATCTCATGCTGTATGCTGGTACTGAGTATCGTATCTCACTTGAACACGTGTGGAGACAAAAGAATACCAAAAAAAAAAAAGATTCCTGAATGATTACAGTAAATACTGTAGTCAACTCATCCACTGAATTAGAGTAAAACGTGCTTCATCGAGAAACTTACGACTTGCACATATTCAACTGTTCCTTCAGAAACTTCAATGTGTCCAAATACAACAGTCAACACTCAACAAGACCACCCACAGAAATAAAGTTCTAAATGTACCACAACTCAGCACTCAATAATTTTCTAACTGCTAAAGCCATGCCTGTAAGTTTACAGACCATTGTTTTTACCTGACCATCAACTGGCTCAAGTTGCTGCAGTGTTGCCAATACAAAGACAGCTGTTTTACCCATTCCACTCTTTGCTTGACAAAGGACATCCATTCCAAGTATTGCCTGAGGAATACACTCATGTTGAACTGCAAAATAATAAATTATGGTGGCATGTGAATACAGTGATGTTACATCGTGGTTGACACCACCCATCAGATTTTATCATTGAGATAGTTCAAGTGTGTTATCATCAAAGACAGGTGTTTATCATCGAGAAGATTTTATCACCAGACTGTAATTACAGTACATTATCATAGCAGGGAAGGCCCAAGGTGGGAGGGCAGGGGGATCATGGCTCCTGTCGGGGAAGGCTGGCCCACCACTGGGGAATTTTTTTGGGGGGATTACAAATTCACCCAATGAAACCAACAAGTTTTGTTAGAGAAGTTAGCATCAATGCAGGAAATAAATCACAAACTTCTGAATGTACTGATGTTATTGTTACTTTTATGTTGCAATACATGCCTGGATTCAAAACTTCTGTCATTTCTTACTTTATTTTGCGTTTACCATGTTTCGGTATTTAAATAGCACTGTATGTTAGCTATGTGTTAGTTATTTGACTCATTAGACCATGACAAGAAAATTAAATGAATTAATCCCGATATGTAACCTGTATGATAAATCAGTATGCCTGCAGGTTCATTGTCAATTTGTCATATGTCAAATAAATTGCTGCTGTGTAAGGCAACATAACTTTATTAAAGCTATGTGATGATGAAAGCATCTACCAGCAAACTGGTTCAATATTATGATGAAACAGGAGTCGAAATTCCCACTGTTCCGCGTTCCGAGAACAGTGCTTTTAGTGCCATAACAGTAACTTTTCAAAAGTCACTGTTCCGTGGAACAGTGTTTTTCCACAAGAAGCACAGTGCATATAAATATACGCACAAGCTAATCTCTGATAAAGTAATGACTCCGTGAATATAAAAAATCCCGTAAATTTCTGCTTAAGTATGAAATGCAATCTCGTTTCACCGTTATCAATTAAAGTCAGTTACACTTGCACGTGCTATTCCCTATGCTGCATGGTACAGTACTGTGTAAACGCACATACTGTAGGCTACTGAAGTTTTACTACCAAACGCAGAAAAACTTTTAGGACAGTATGTCACTATTGCCCTGCAAGTGAAGGTCATCTTATATCACCCCTTGTTTTGTGTGGTATATGTTCCAAATGACCTCTATGATTGATATTCCCTCCACTTTGTATTTTTGGGGGGTTTTTATTCCCTCCAAGCTAGCAACTAAGCACTGAAACTTGAAACGACTAAAAGCAATTCTAACTACAGTCATCTTGCAACCAAAGTTTGTTTTTCCTTGCAAGATCTTCCCATTGACTTACTATGTGGAATGATACTTGAATCAAGGTTGTGACGAAGGATACGACTAGAATGATTTCATGTAAATTTGCTGTGAGAAAAGAACATTAGTATGTACACTCATATGTTAAAGAACCCACTCATTGCTTTGCTATAGCAATAACCGCAATGCAAAGGATGAATCAAGAACATTTTTGCCGTGGAACTTTTTTGCTCTCACTCAAATCCCACTTGCCTTGCTTGCTGTGCCATCTGCATCAGTTTTGAGTGTATTTCATCCTACAGTAAGTCTTGGGACACTGCAATGCTAGGTCTCGGGACAATGCAAGTTTATTGGCGATAAATTTATGCTTAAACCAGAAAACCAAAAGGCTTAGTGATGCCTTGCCGAAAGGGGGTGCTTGCTTAAACCAGAAAGCCAAAAGGCTTAGTGATGCCTTGCCGAAAGGGGGTGCTTTGCTACACTGAGGTTCATCCATCAAATTTATACTTCTCTACTACATCATTTTTTATGATGTGGTCACAATTTGACCCCTTCTCATGTCAGCTCATGTCACATGACCTTTGAACAAAAACTTGAATAACCAAAAAAATGAAAAAAAAAAAAATATTAGAAGAGATTTGTCTGTGCTTCCTCCCTTGTAATGACATGCTTACAAAGTTTCAGTTTTGACCTCTGATGACCTCAAATGGCTTGTGACCTCCATGAAAAACAATAGGGTATTTCCTCGCACCATAACACATGAACATACTTTGTATGAAATCTATCCAAGATTCCTACCTTGAGATATCGTATAAAGTTTTCAGAGTTTGACCCCTGGTGACCCCAGATAACCTTTGACCTCCACTAAAACAATAGGGTTCTTCCTCTCACCATACCACATCCACATACTAAATATGAGATCTACCAAAGCTTCCTTCCTTGAGATATCGTGTAAACAAGGTTTTCAGACTTTGACCTGCGGTGACCCTAGATGACCTTTGATCTTCACCAAAAATGATAGGGATCTTCCTCTCAACATAACACATCCACAAACTAAGTATGAAATGTATCCAAGCTTCCTTCCTTGAGATATCATGTAAACAAGATTATCAGACTTTGACACTGGTGACCCTAGATGACCTTTGACCTCCACCCAAAACAATAGGCTTCTTTCTCTTGCCATAACACATCCACATACTTAGTATGAAATCTATCCAAGCTTCCTAACTTGAAATATCTTGTAAACAAGATTTTCAGCCTTTGACCCCTGGTGACCCCAGATGACCTTTGACCTCCACCAAAAACAATAGGGTTCTTCCTCTTTCTATAACACATCCACATCCTTAGTATGAAATCTATCCAAGTTTTCTAACTTGAGATATCGTGTAAACAAAGTTTTCAGATTTTGACCCCCGGTGACTCCAGATGACCTTTGACCTCCACCAAAAACAATAGGGTTCTTCCTCTCACCACAACGCATCTACATACCAAGCATGAAATCTATCCAAGCTTTCTAACTTGAGATATTGTGTAAACAAGGTTTTTAGATTTTGACCCCCAGTGACCCCAGATGACCTTTGACCTCCACCAAAGACAACAGGGTTCTTCCTCTCACCACAACGCATCTACATACCTAGTCTTGTTCAAGACTCTAGTTCATTTCCGTCCACCTACATATCTGGCTCTGAAGCATATGTACCAGTGCGCCCTCTAAATTTACTCTTGAACTCTCAGAACTAGAGTCTTGTCCATTTTGGCAGACGGCTTTTAACTATTTCTTTGTTTTTCAGCGATTTTTCCCACAAAAAATTGAGGGAACCAATCACACCTACTAAACCCACTCACACCTACCTATGATATGCATATTCAAATTTTTCCACGCCTACCCAGTTCACGACATTTGTCGCAAGGCAGTTAAGTGTGGATTATAACGTTAACGAAGACTAAGAATGTAGTACGAATAGACAGCATTGTGTGTGTATGTGTAATGTGTATACATGTTTACAAATCAAAGTAGCCATTTTGTAAAAATGCTAAAAAATAAAATGAACAGTAGGCCGGAATCAGAAGAGTACTTTATGTTGAAATTAAAGCAATTTTATGTTAGAACAAAGCCACTTCGGACTATCCCATCGCTGCTGTCGTCATGTGCTTAGTGAATTCTTGAGAATGTAGCCGCCCTACCCGGCTCAGTTGGCTACATGGAATTCTTGTGGAAAGGCTAGAATAGTCATCTCAATACGGTAAGCATTTTGAGATCATTCACAGGCCTAGACGCCTAACGTTTGTACTTATCAATCACAGGCGTCCTCAGCATATTACAAATGCCTATAGCGACCTATATACTCAAGCCTACATAGGCTGTACTTGCGACCTAGGCCTAGGCCTATATAGGCCTACCAAAGCCTACAAGGGAGGACACTTCTCATTGCAGGCTTCCAGACAACCGCGATTACGTGGGATGGTAATCCAGGCCGTGTAGCCATCCATACTCAGTCTCTCTCCCCAAAACCATAATGGAAGGTACAGCAGAGCAGCAGAAGGCAATTAGGTTGGCAAGCCCACTAGAGCTATAGGAATAGGTCTCACCATCTGCAGCCTCATAATGCATGTCGGCACTGTTGTTAATTGCGATTGCCTGGAAACATAAGATTGAGAAGTGTCCTATGGTTAATGCTAGTAGGCTATACATGTAAGCCTGTAGGCAAGCCTATATATCTTTGTATATGCTGCCTATAATGCTGAAGTTTCAATCAGGGGTGGGTGGGTTTGTTAGATACGATTTAATGACACACCAAGACGAATGTGTTATATAGGCCAAGTGTCAATTAGATAAAAAGGTAAAGTTTAAATACAGTTTCAACTACGGTTCAATATCAAGTTTGGTTTCAAATTAATACAGCTCAAATACGGTGTACGTCCTTCCCTTTAGTCTCCTCTTACAACAGGCGGGAAATACCGTGGGCATATTCTACAACCCCCAGCCCACAGGGGGGTTCTCAGGGTGGGGCCGTCAGTTCTGCAGGGTTCAGGGGGACAGTTAAAGGATGACCTCCAGTAAAGTCAGGTGTGTATGACACAAATCAGTAGTAAGGAAATCCAGCTTAGATTTAATGCAAACAATTCAAGAAAGTGACTTGCCTAGCCTAACAGAGATGAATACTGACACTGAGAAGTGCATGGTACCTTTTAGACTTGCAGAAGTTGGCCAGTCAACTCAAAAAACATGTGCTCGCCTTCAATCTTTAATTACTGTAATCAATGAAGAACACACCCCTTGCTAAAAGCAAAACCCCAATTAAGTGAGACTCACCCTATTTCCTTTGCTCAAACAAAACAGAAACCTTCCCTGGAATGAAACACAGATAACTTATAAAATTCATAACTTTTTGAAACAAACAGTAACAGTAGTAACGTTACGGAGCTACAAGCATGTATGATTTGACCAGGACAGGATGGGAGTCCCTCTTTTGTGCACTTATAGTTTAGAAAAAGCACACGCTACTGTTTTGCTGAAAGAAAATTTTGGTTCAATGTTTATGAAATATGAAATCTCCAATCCTCATGAAGGCCTCAATACAAGAAAGGCCTCCAACTCCTTACTAAATTAGAGCTGGGAATTTTGTAAAATATGTACAAGGGGTATCAGTAGGTTTGGCATGAATAGAAATAATGTGAGCACATACAAAAGTACCTTACTGTATTGCCTTGAGGCATTCGTGCAGTTATACCACACTGCATAGGAGTGGATCCGGGATTTAACAAGGGGGGGGGGGAGGAAGGGGGGCTAACACCTTGAGGGCAAAGCTTGCACTTGCTAGCTTCAAATTTAACGAGTGTGGAGCCATTATAGGAGGAGAGGGAGGATTTTTTTTGGAAAATTGAAATTTAGACACTTTCAAATGACATGTAAAATTATAGTACAGCTTTGAGACCTTCTTAAACCAGAATGCAAAAATGCATTGAGGTTTCGATGATATATGTTCTATTCCAAATAATGCCATGATGTCCCATATCTTTCAGTCACTGGTCAAAATTTCCCAAGAATTCCCAAGATCATCATCTGGGGTTACGAGAGGTCAAAAAGCAAAATTTCCCAAGAATTCCCAAGATAGTCATCAGGGTCACCAAAGGACAAAATGCAAAATATCCCAAGTATTCCCAAGGCCTAACGTTACAGTATAGCCAAGGGCGGATCCAGCCCTTAGCTGAAGGGGGGGCAGTTTGAAAAGGGGGGCGCCAACATCATGCAGGGGCCGCATACTCTTGAATTTGACCGACTACATTTCGGAGACCAACTCCCATTGCCATAGTTATATATAGCTATACGGTTCGAAATTCTGAAGACCTTTTTTTTTTTTTTTTTTCTTTTCGGACAGTTTTTACTTAACTTTTAGGACGCAGGGGGCGCATTTTTCTTGTATTGAGGGGCGCTAGACTGGTCATAGGGGGGGCAGTTGTCCCTAGTTGCCCCCCCCTGGATCCGCCCTTGAGTATAGCCTAGAGGCTATGCTAAATACTTGGCAAGGACCTAAGTAACATTAGCCTAGGTCTAGCCTAGGCCTAGCTATAAGTATAAACCTAGCCTAGGCCTATGCACAGCTGGTCACAGAAATCTCTCTGTAAATACTACAAACTTAGATGATGGGTACCAACATTTGACAGGCAATAACTGCTTTGACTAGCCCTAGCCTAGGCCACAGGCGCCCCTTAACATTGTATAGTATACCATATACTATGTATTATATAGACGGAAAGGTATGTCACAAATCTCCTAACTCGAACAAACAGCTTACGTTTCTGGCACAATTACTGCACTTTTCTCGCCAAATTTGTCTGTGTCGAGACTTTTGATCATAAGGTACCTCAAGGCAGCTCTTTTTCCCGAATAATTTCACTTGGCATCATCTGAAGGATGAAATTTGAATGGAGTAACAGTCTGAGGATGGTAGCTGCTGATACAGAGCATTCAGCACTTCCACACTGTATAATAAAATACTCCTAAAATATTCTCTAAAGTTCTCTTAACTTCCTGAATTTCTTCCAAAATTTGTCAATTATGTTTTGCTTTGATTATTACAAATCTTACAGATACATATTAGCATTAATATGCAAGCTTTTTGAACATAGAAATTCATTAGATTCAAAAACCTTTTGAAAAGTGGAAGGGCTTGCATTTACTAAGAGTTGAAGACTGTAAAACAGTTACAGTTCAACTGTCACAAGTGCTTGTAGAAAATGCTAGCCCTTCCACTTTTCAAAAGGTTTTCAAATTTTATGAAATTTAGTGTTCAAAAATTGTTCATATTGATGCTAATATATGTCTGTAATATTTGTAATAATCAAAGCAAAACATAATTGACAAATTTTGGAAAAGATTCAGAAAGTTAAGAGAACTTTAGAGAATATTTTAGGAGTATTTTATTACACAGTGTGGAAGTGCTGAATGCTCTGTATCAGCAGCTACCATCCTCAGACTGTTACTCCATCCAAATTTCATCCTTCAGATGATGCCAAGTGAAATTATTCGGGAAAAAGAGCTGCCTTGAGGTACCTTATGATCAAAAGTCTCGACACAGACAAATTTGGCGAGAAAAGTGCAGTAATTGTGCCAGAAACGTAAGTTGTTTGTTCGAGTTAGGAGATTTGTGACATACCTTTCCGTCTATATAATACATAGTATATGGTATATTATACAATGTTAAGGGGCGCCTGTGGCCTAGGCCATAGCTATTACAGTAACCTAGGCCTACCTCTAATAAGTAATATCAGCCCATACATACTGTACTACAATTAGGCTAGCCTGTACTGTGGCAGTTAGGCTAGGACTTAGTCACAGGACTAGGACTTTGTCTAGGCCTAGCCCATAAACCTGGAACTCTGCATTAGATTTATGTACTGAGTCTAACGTTATTGTGTGTGTAGGCTAATGTTTGTTGTTGGTTCTGTAACGACACTTAGGGCTAGGCTAGGCCCTAACTGTTAGGCCTAGGCCTACGTTAAAACTTGATCTGCCTGGTAAATTTTCCACTAAAGTTACTCATACTACTCTGCTACTCTGAAGAGGAGCCATATTACAACATACTGTGATATTCCTGCTGTAATTTTTATTATTTGATTTCTTGGTGCTATTTTTCCAATCCAGTTACAGTCAAATCTAACATTAACGTTGGGCTACTCAGCCAGCTCAACAGACCTTGGCAGGAGTCTGTCACTGCACTCAGAAACTAGCTTTTAACACAGTTTTTGACTGGTTGAAAGTAGATCTGTTTACAACTGATCAACCAATGATATGGTAGCTTATGGAATGTCATGGATCTGCTGCAAACTATCTTCTGATTGGTTTAACATCAACTTGTTGACAAAAATTTAACCAATAACATAACACCATAGATTACTGGGCTCAAATAAATACACTACAGTACTGTACAGAAAAGTGAAATACTGTAGTCTATTCTCAGTCTTTTGATATGTTGGCTAAAGAATAATAAAGTTCGTGAAAGGACCTATTTACTCATTCAAAATTTGGATCATCAAGGAAAAATCCGTATTCCCATATTTACAATGATTTTCCGTACTGAATATGGAAAGTCCGTGCTGGTTGGGAGCTCTGTCTCAGGGTTTGACCCCCCTGGTGACCCCAGATGACTTTTGACCCCCACCAAAAATGATAGAGTTCTTCCTCTTACTATAAGGCATCAAAATACAAGGTATGAAATTTATCCAAGCTTCCTACCTCGAGATATCGTGTTAACAAGGTTTTCAGAGTTTGACCCCCGGTGACCCCAGATGACCTTTGACCTCCAACAAAAATGATAGGGTTCTTCCTCTCACCATAACGCATCTACATAATAAGTATGAAATTCATCCAAGCTTCCTACCTCAAGATATTGTGTTAACAATGTTTTCAGGGTTTGACTCCCGGTGACCCCAGGTGACCTTTGACCTCCACCAAAACACTAGGGTTCTTCCTCTCAATATGGGGATCCATGTACCACGTTTGAGAACTGTCAGAGCTTCCCTTCTTGAGATATCGTGTTAACAAAGATTTCAGAGTTTGACCCCCAGTGACCCCAGATGACCTTTGACCTCCACCAAAAGTGAAAGGGTTCTTCCTCTTACCATAACGCATCTACATACAAAGTATGAAATTCACCCAAGCTTCCTACCTCAAGATATTGTGTTAACAATGTTTTCAGGGTTTGACCCCCGGTGACCCCAGGTGACCTTTGACCTCCACCAAAAACAATAGGGTTCTTCCTCTCAGTATGGAGCATCCATGTACCAAGTTTGAGAACTGTCAGGGCTTCCTTTCTTGAGATATCGTGTTAACAAAGTTTTCAGGCTTTGACCCCCGGTGACCCCAGATGACCTTTGACCTCCACCAAAAATGATAGGGTTCTTCCTCTTACCGTGACGCATCTACATACAAAGTATGAAACTCATCCAAGCTTCCTACGTCAAGATATTGTGTTAACAATGTTTTTAGGGTTTGACCCCAGGTGACCCCAGGTGACCTTTGACCTCCACCAAAAACAATAGGGTGCTTCCTCTCAATATGGGGCATCCATGTACTACATTTGAGAACTGTCAGAGCTTTCTTTCTTGAGATATCATGTTAACATGGTTTTCAGAGTTTGACCCCTGGTGACCCCAGGTGACCTTTGACCTCCACCAAAAGTGAAAGGGTTCTTCCTCTTAATATGGGACATCTATGTACCAAGTTTGAGAACTGTAAGAGCTTTCCTTATTGAGATATCGTGTTAACAAAGTTTTCAGGGTTTGACCCCCGGTGACCCCAGATGACCTTTGACCTCCACCAAAAATGATAGGGTTCTTCCTCTTACCATAACGCATCTACATACTAAGTATGAAATTCATCCAAGCTTCCTACCTCAAGATATTGTGTTAACAATGTTTTCAGGTTTTGACCCCTGGTGACCCCAGGTGACCTTTGACCTCCACCAAAAACAATAGGGTTCTTCCTCTCAATATGGGGCATCTATGTACTAAGTTTGAGAACTGTCAGAGGTTCCCTTCTTGAGATATCGTGTTAACGAAGTTTTTAGGGTTTGACCCCCGGTGACCCCAGATGACCTTTGACCTCCACCAAAAATGATAGGGTTCTTCCTCTTACCGTAACGCATCTACATACAAAATATGAAATTCATCCAAGCTTCCTACCTCGAGATATTGTGTTAACAAGGTTTTCAGGTTTTGACCCCCGGTGACCCCAGGTGACCTTTGACCCCCACCAAAAACAATAGGGTTCTTCCTCTCAATATGGGGCATCTATGTACCAAGTTTGAAAACTGTCAGAGTTTCCCTTCTTGAGATATCGTGTTAACGAGCAAAGTGTCACAAACACACACACACACACACATACACACACGCACATACACACATACATACACACGCCATCATGACTGCATAGGTTTCTCTTTTCATCGAAAACAAAAAGTGAAGCCAAAGAAGGAGAGGCTGGAGCCAGAAAAGGTCCCCTCTGATTTTGTGGCTGCTTCATGAGCTTGAATGTCTACAAGCAAGAAAACATTATAGAAAATACTTTACTTAAAAGTTCCAGAAGGATTTAGTGAGGTGTTTTTCTTTAACAGAAGTCTTTTATCAGAAAAAAAAAAACGTGCAAACTTCATCATACATCGCTTCAACATAGAAGGTTAGGTGTATATCATGGTTTTGATAAGTTGTCATTTGAAGATGTCCTCAGAATTTCTTAGGTTTACAAAAAACTGAAGCCTGATATGGTAATTCAGTATTATGCTGAAAAGCTGAAGAATCTTCACTATAAAGAGATGAGCCAAATAATTGAAATTCCTTTGCTTTTAGAAACTTATTTCAATATAAGATCACAGGTTTTGATCATTTACACATGCCAATGTTTTATGTTGTCAATATGATATGTTTTCTTTTTATGTTATTTCAGGGGCTGGCCATGACCACAGTGCTTCAGATTGCAAGAGGAATAAACAAAGCATGCCTGTGTCAGATCATAACTTGTGAGATTTTCCTAACCTTGGGAAATGTGGTAGTGTGCAATATTTAACAGACTTAAGGCATTTCCAATACACTACAGACTTGAAGATAGATACCAGTTTCTACAGTACTGCTACCATCTAAAATTATCCAGTCATTCATCGAAGCTTTGTCATCCTCTACATCTACGACTAGTAATGTTAGAAAAATCCCAGGTCAATCTTGTTTCGTCAGACCATCCAGACTTCATTTAAAGGTGACGAATTTACTGTATCTATACAACTTTCTGACTTGTTCTGACTTTGATCCATTGAGTTTAGAATGCAGCTGGTATTGCACATGTTCAGATAGTATGAGTATGTTAGGCAAGATGGTAACATCCTGTTTCTTAAGAGCCATTGACTGTACAAAATGCTATTGTGTGTTCTGTTGGGTCCTGACCAAGTGTCAGACACCTGACCTTCTGCCTCAGGAATACTAAGAGATACATTGGAACCATTGCTTTTAGTTTTTGAAGGCTCATAAAAATAAAAGGACTGTGCATCTTCTTTCATTTTGTCACCAAGTTTGTTTATTTTTGAGCAGTCAAGCTTGATCTTCCTATTTTGTTGGATCCTTTTTCCAGTGCATTTTGGTAATGAAATCAGAATATTCTACATCCTTCTTTGTTGTCAAATATCTAAACAGCTTCCACTGTTTGCATTTTCTCTTTCAACCGTTTTCTTCTTTTTTGTGTGTTTGTTCTGGTAATCAGGATCTGATAGGGCACAACCTGCAAAGAGCTCTGTCAAAAAATTAGTGTTTCTTTACTAGTAATTAACATGAATTCTAACCAATTAATTGCAAACTACAAATTTCACATCCATATGATTGTCTAAGCCAAGAATAAGTGGGCAGGGAGCAAATAGTAATTCATTCTGCTGTATATATGAATAACTCTTGTCTCACAGCATAAACAGAACCCCCTGAGTGAGCCATCTTAAGGAAACACAGTCTTTGGCCTGATTTAAAAGTTACCAGCCAACATGTTCTCACCTTGGAAATATCTTTTTTCCTCCTTGTCATTCTCATTTTGATAGATTTAAAAGTCTTTCTAAATTTCATTGGTAGTTTAGGGAGAAAATGTTTGTAGTGTAAAAATCAAGATCACAAAATGGGCACAGTCAATAAAGGAACTTGATCTGAATTCAGAAGATTTCTTTCTTAATTGTAAACATGAAGGGTCGTTCGTTTTTCAAAAGCTTTATACTTCATATTACACATAGAAATAGCAGGGCAGTCAGATATGTGGTGCAACAGAAGTAGGTTCCCACCCCCAATAATTCAATGACAAAAGTCCCTTATCTGATCTCTGAAAACATTTATTTTGCAATATACTGTAAATGGAAACATGTACTGTGTACCAAAGAAGGTAATTGGAAGAAGCCATTGCATTCACGGTGAGGACGCTCAGTGACAATAATGCCACTCTTTTAATACTGTATAATGATATCAGTACAGTGATATATCACAGTTATATTGTAATTGCATCCATTATCCTTTAATCAGCCTTTCAATAAAATGAAAATAATATTCCTCTAAACTGTTCATTGTGTTTGGAATTGAAAACTTTTGTCTTCTTCTCATGATTAGAAGTTTCTTGCTAAGTTTTTGCACAAATCTGTACTTATTTAATATGTGTGCAATGAAAATGATTATGCTTTTTCAGGTTTGCTATACGGTATAGTAAATAATTGATTTACAGTACTGTCATGGTGTTACTATCCCTCTCTCTGCCACTGTAAAAAAGACAAAACCATGATTTGGAAGTAGTTTGTAGACAGAAGTTCTAGGCTGTCACCATTTCTCAAGACTATTCTCAGGACATAGGTGCTAAATCAGGCTGGAACATTAGCATGTTAATCTACTTTCAATTAGGGAGGGGCATGTTTGCCAAAAAAATGTGTTTGAAAATAGCATAAAATTTGTCCTGAAATAGCAAATGTTCTGGCAAATTGGGGTGGAGGGCTGCATCTCCAAGCTCTTATGTTATTTTTCAGGAAAAGTGATCATGGGGAATAAGACTGGTTATACATTTAGTCATTACAAGCACCATGGGAGTAACATGTGTGTAAACAGAGGTGGACAGATGTTCATCTGATATATAGGAATTAGGAAGAATTTATGTGGTCACAAAGTACCACCTCATTCGAACTCTCAGGAACAAATATGTGAAGAACAAGGAAATGTCATCAGGAACATGGTAAGTAGAAAGTAAGTATGTGATGAGCTAACCAAGTGTTCATTTTAAATTTTTATCTTTCACCAAGGTGTATATTTAAAGGCAATCAACAGTCATCCAAAAATTGCTTAGAAAACCAGCATACTATTGCAGATCTCGTCTTAGTTGCCTTACAAGTGCCCCTAAAATGTTTCTGAACATAACTGTTACAAACAAAAGGTCAAAAAGGAATTATTCTCAATGAATTAAACAATTCATTAATAAAAATATTCTCACATGATGAAAAAGGCTATTCATGGATAAGGAGATGGGGTATACTAACTCTGATTATGGTTACTGCATTTTCTCATTAAAAGGGCAATTCTCATCATCCCAGACACTTCCATATATCTCCCAACTAAGCAACTTGTAGCTCCTCCCATTACTGTATAAACCTCCTTGTGCAGACACAAACTTTATTGCTTCAGACCATGCCCTGGTGAGTATACAGGGTTACAATGTGTAATCTAAATACTCTCTCTGCATTGTATGGAATGTGAGTTACTCTGCATCATCTGAATTTTCAAACTTTGATGTCAATCAAAGAGCAGGAACCAACTGAGAATTTTGATACCCCACACCAAAAATGTACTTGGGGGTGATGAATGCTTGTGTTTAAGATTAGGGTGCTTGATTTTCTTTCAAGTCATTACAAGCAAGTGATCATTATACTAGTGTGACTTAATTGTGGATAGGGCTCTCTGAAATGACTCCATGCTTTCATATTCAGGTAACTAGACAGCTGTAAGGTGCTCCTTGCCATATAAAAAATAAATTACATTAGTCATGGAATATATACCATATGTCTGCGATTCAAAGTTTGCAACAAAGTTTAAAAATGAGGACCTCCAGCACTTCAATGCAATTATTGTGTCAGTACAAAACAATGAAAGTGCCTTCACCACTCATCCCTACAAAAAGTTCATTATTTATAATTGTTTTAAAATAAACACATGCCGCATATATGCATGTGTTACCTGTAAGCATTTAACAATTGACAGAGGTAAGCATGGCATCATGTGTAGCCAGTGTATGAAAACTAGGATGGGCGTCATGTTTTCTTAAGTTGTATCTTAGGGAGAGGAGTGTTGGGATCCTGAACTTGCAGGTAATTCATTTTAAATGTAGGGCATAAGTACCAAATTCATCAAAACCCCTTCTTACTGTCTTTAGTTGGCTCTCTGAGCTGGACTGATAGGAAGGTAGAAGAATCACTAAAGGTGTACTCTCAATCAACCCACAGTGTGGAGAATCCTTAGTGTTTTGTCTTAAATTTCAAGAATGTTCAGTTATGTTTACTGTACTTTCTGGTTCAGTTAATTACTCACACACAGATGCTCTAGCAGTACTAGGCTATCACTGAAAGCAAATTGAATGTTATACTCATCAACTGCAATAATTCAGTACTTGAGACTGTAGCCTGCCTATGTGGGGTACATTACAGTGACAAGTGAAATTAATATGGGGGCTTGCAAAGGCAGAAAAGGTTAATTTGTGGTTGTTTCATCTTACATCTTATGTCATGGTGTATAAGGGATGTGAAATTAGGTCTACAACTTTTCCTGACAAAAATTGAAGTACCATGGTACCAGGCTGTCCTGTAAGTTTCCTTAGGGTAGCATCACTCAATTTTGAATGTACAGATAATCAAATCTGATCAACAGAAAATTAGTTAAAATTTGAATATGTAGGCATCAAAACCAAGCAAATGGAGGATTTCATCAGAGAAAACATTCTCAAAGATCATCACAAACCAGAAACTAATAAGAAAAAGCTACTATAGTAACTTCAGAAGTGAGTGCAGAAGTGCCAAACTGCCTGCCATAACATGTCTTGTATGTGTGTAGAATTAAATACCCCCCACCCCAGGCCTCACCCCTCAATGTGTGTGAGTTAAACAGCTATGACCTGTGACACAGTGTTCAATTTCCAGCTTCTGAACATAACTATCGAAAAGACTTGATTGTCCTTTAAATATAATTGCAAATTTGATTGTAAAATTTGGGTTGTTTGTTTTCTCAGTAAAAATTTCGCGAAATTGGGTACCACATAGTGATACGAGAAAGTGAGAGCTAACAACATTCAACGTCTCTTTCCTGACAAGGCAGTAGTACTTCCATGGTCAGATTTACACAGTGTTATAAACAGAGTGTGTGTGTGGCTGGGCCAAACTAATAATAGAACGTAGCGCGTTGCGAGTTTTTTAACTCGAAAAGATAAGTATTGAAAGCCTATAATTTAAGTAAAATGATTTGCGAACGTTTCTTTGACCAGTATCACACTGTATATGAATGTCTTTTTTGGTCAAAGGCAAAACTACTTGGTATCGGAATGGACCATCGATACCCTGAATCAGCTGTCTCGATCACCCGGCCGTTCGCTAACTTTGACGTACCTACTGACGTAATACAAAAATGTGAATAATCACAAGTAATTTACATAGTCACGCCCCCGCTCTGCCGTAATGGACAAGACTCTAGTTCTGAGAGTTCAAGAGTAGATTTAGAGGGCTCACTGGTACATATGCTTCAGAGCCAGATATGTAGGTGGACGGAAATGAACTAGAGTCTTGAACAAGACTACTACATACCAAACATGAAATCTATCCAAGCTTTCCAACTTGAGATATCGTGTAAACAAGGTTTTCAGATTTTGACCTCCGGTGACCCCAGATGACCTTTGACCTCCACCAAAAACAATAGGGTTCTTCCTCTCACCACAACGCATCTACATACCAAGCATGAAATCTATCCAAGCTTTTTACCTTGAAATATCGTGTAAACAAGGTTTTCAGATTTTGACCCCCGGTGACCCCAGATGACCTTTGACCTCCACCAAAAACAATTGGCTTCTTCCTCTCACCACAACGCATCTACATACCAAGCATGAAATCTATCCAAGCTTTCTACCTTGAAATATCGTGTAAACAAGGTTTTCAGATTTTGACCTCCGGTGACCCCAGATGACCTTTGACCTCCACCAAAAACAATAAGGTTCTACCTCTCACCACAATGCATCTACATACCAAGCATGAAATCTATCCAAGCTTTCTAACTTGAGATATCGTGTAAACAAGGTTTTCAGATTTTGACTCCTGGTGACCCCAGATGACCTTTGACCTCCACCAAAAATGATAGGGTTCTTCCTCTCACCACAACGCATCTACATACCAAACATGAAATCTATCCAAACTTTCTAACTTGAGATATCGTGTAAACAAGGTTTTCAGATTTTGACCCCTGGTGACCCCAGATTACCTTTGACCTCCACCAAAAACAATAGGGTTCTTCCTCTCAATATGGGCCATCTATGTACCAAGTTTGAGAACTGTCCAACTTTCCCTTCTTGAGATATCGTGTACACAAGCAAAGCTGTCACATACACACACACACATGACATCACCATCGCATAGATTCGTTGCCTGCCTTCGGCAAGGAATCAAAAATAATAACCAAAAGAAAATCAGGATATCCCACTGGCTAATCCCCACTGCAGACGAAAATTCACCCTCCCCACGTTACAGTCAAGTCATGCAGTCATACAACTCCAATACAGTAATGTTAGACAGCCATGCACCTTTGCAGTTTGCACGTGTACACGAACTGTATGTATGCCCAGGTACTGTGCTCCGGAACAGTAAAATCTGATCAGGAACAGTAAGTTTGGAAAAAGCGCTGTTCCATTGAACAGCAGCAAAACCAGAAAGCCAAAAGGCTTAGTGATTCCTTGCCGAAAGGAGGGTGCTTTGCTACACTGAGGTTCATCCATCAAATTTATACTTCTCTACTGGTCACAATTTGACCTCTTCTCATGTCAGCTCATGTCACATGATCTTTGAACAAAAACTTGAATGACCAAAAAAATGAAAAAAAAAGAAGGAATTTGTCTGTGCTTCCTCCCTTGTAATGACATGTTTACAAAGTTTCAGTTTTGACCTCTGATGACCTCAAATGGCTTGTGACCTCCATGAAAAACAATAGGGCTTTTCCTCGCACCATACAACATGAACATACTTAGTATGAAATCTATCCAAGATTCCTATCCTTGAGATATCATATAAGGTTTTCAGGACTTGACCCCTGGTGACCCCAGGTGACCTTTGACCTCCACCCAAAACAATAGGCTAATTTCTCTTCCTATAACACATCCACATACTTAGTATGAAATCTATCCAAGCTCCTACCTTGAGATACCGTGTAAACAAGGTTTTCAGACTTTGACCCCTGGTGACCCCAGATGACCTTTGACCTCCACCAAAAACAATAAGGTTCTTCCTCTCACCACAATGCATCTACATACCAAGCATGAAATCTATCCAAGCTTTCTAACTTGAGATATCATGTAAACAAGGTTTTCAGATTTTGACCCCTGGTGACCCCAGATGACCTTTGACCTCCACCAAAAACAATTGGCTTCTTCCTCTCACCACAACGCATCTACATACCAAGCATGAAATCTATCCAAGCTTTCTAACTTGAAATATCGTGTAAACAAGGTTTTCAGATTTTGACCCCCGGTGACCCCAGATGACCTTTGACCTCCACCAAAAACAATAGGTTTCTTCCTCTCACAACAACGCATCTACATTCCACGCATGAAACCTACCCAAGCTTTCTAACTTGAGATATTGTGTAAACAAGGTTTTCAGATTTTGACTCCTGGTGACCCCAGATGACCTTTGACCTCCACCAAAAATGATAGGGTTCTTCCTCTCACCACAACGCATCTACATACCAAGCATGAAATCTATCCAAGCTTTCTACTTTGAGATATTGTGTAAACAAGGTTTTCAGATTTTGACCCCCGGTGACCCCAGATGACCTTTGACCTCCACCAAAAACAATAGGGTTCTTCCTCTCACCACAACGCATCTACATACTAAGCATGAAATCTAACCAAGCTTTCTAACTTGAGATATCGTGTAAACAAGGTTTTCAGATTTTGACCCCCCGTGACCCCAGATGACCTTTGACCTTCACCAAAAACAATAGGGTTCTTCCTCTCAATATGTACCATCTATGTACCAAGTTTCAGAACTATCCAACTTTCCCTTCTTGAGATATCGTGTAAACAAGCAAAGCCGTCACATACGCGCACACACGCACACACACGACATCACCATCGCATAGATTCCTTGCCTGCCTTCGGCAAGGAATCAAAAATTAGATTTCGACCCCTGAAGAAATATGGTAAGTTTGATACTTTACAGAAGGCAATTTATATTATGTAATACTTCTAAAAATTTAGTGTTAATGTTCTTGAAGGTTTGCTGTTTTTCAAGTGGCATGTTTCCAAAATACACCTCATAAAGATTTAAGCTTAATTCGACAATCAGACCTGAGCATAGTAGCTTTTTCGTGTATCAGTACTTTCCTCTAATTTGAGATGGCAGTAAAAAGTATTGCCCGTGGTCCTTCTTCTCCCAAATCAAAAGCATAAAACTACAGGCTTTTCCTGGGGGAATGCAGCACCTCCCATGAAAAAGAAACTTATAACCTACGCCTACAATTAATGCTACAGGGTATTAAACCTACCAGCACCCATAAGGTAGGAACATGCAGGCACCATGACCTCCAGGTTCCGCAATAGCTGGTATGGCATCCCAGTTTGCGATAAACTGTGATGCAATTGAGCACAGAAGTGATACAAAAATTTTAACGCCTCGCAAATGTTCAACTCAAACCTGTAAATTGATTGAAGTAATTTGGAATTTGTGCTGGCATTCTGGCATCCACACAACAACTGAAGTTAACTTTGTTTCACACCTTATTTTCACATTTCAATTCCAACCTAAATATTATCATGAAAATGAATCAATTCCCTGTATGAGTTTTGAATAATTCAATAATTGTATACTCTCTTGCTGAGGCCCACTGTAATCCATGGTCCAATAATATAGCACTAGCGTAGCACTGCTGCAGCAGCTGGCTAGTTGTTTATAACTTGTTACTTGCGTAGGGGGTGTGTAATCTATCCTGTATTGCACATGCTCTCAACCAGTAGGTTCCAACATGTCTCTGCTCGGGCTAACATTTCACGTTTTCTCTTCTGAACGTAGGCCTACATGTAGTATGTATGTAAGGGGGACTAGACTTGATTAGCGTGACACACTGGGATATGGCCAACATATAAGCTAGTGAAGCCTTTTGCAAGACTAGAAGCTAGTGAAGCCTTTTGCAAGGCTAGACATCAGAAAGTTCAGCTTCTGTCATAGAGATGTCAACGAAGGGGAAAAAACTCCCAGAGTGGGTTGTCAACTCCACATCAGTACACTGCTTTAAGGTTAACATTGACAAGTTCTTCCATGGTTGTGGTGGAATCTAATTGTTACAGGGCTCGTTAGGTGTTGGTTGGTTGTGTGCTTTAAGTAAAAGGGTTTTGGACTTCGGGACATCTTATGGAGCCTTATCCTCCTTTGCCCTTAACCTGTAATGTTATATATCTGCCCAGGGAATTGTTATTTGAATAGCAACTCCCGGTCCGCCTTGCCCTCCACAATGTGTGCTCTCTTACGATCAATTCGTCATATACCCTACGGACTGGGAGATGTTTGGTGTGTGACAGATAATGACATCGATCGATATCAGTGTCACTCATGCTATCAATATCGGTCTGTTAGGTTAGCATTTTAAAAGATTAACAAACATGTTTGTTCACATGTTTTTCCTTGTTCTGTTAATCTTTTCATCATTACGAAAATATGTGTACTGAAATCAGTAAACTGACAAGGACAGCATTTTGTCAACAACAAAACTGCTACCCAAAATTTGTATATTGCTACAGTACTATCCCATCGTAGTTGACAGTGCAACTCGTCAGTGACAGAACTCGATGAGTTCCGATGAGTGTAAAATTCCTTTAAACCACGCACAAGCTGACCTGGACGAGTTTCTCAATGAGTTTTGTGATTGACAAGTGGGCCCGTGCACGCACATACGGTCTGCTGTTAACAGTTGAAGTGATCCCTTATGTTTTGTTTCGTTGTTGATATGTAATGTGCGGCTGAGTTAAGAATGATGGGAAATATAATGCGCTGTTCAGCGTACACTGAAAATCTTGTTTACAAAACCTACTGTCTGCATTATTTTACGGCATCCGCAATTTGGCACTCAGTCACCTTGGTGCATGCAATACTGTATCGGAACAAGCAGATCAGCCCACGAATACATACAGGTTTCACATGTCACTTAAAATGTTTATATGCGCTCGATGAGTGCGATGGGTTCCGATAAGTTTTGACGAGTTTCGATGAGTCCGACTCGATGGTTGGTCAACTACGACGGGATAGTACTGTATACAAATAAAAAAATGCATAGCAGTTTGCTATGTAAAACAATATCCTTAAGGCGGACCCTGATGACCTCTAATCGTCCCTTTCTCACATCCACATTTAGTAATGTGGGCTAGAACATCTTTCTGGTAAGAAACTAAAACCCAGAACAATAGCTGGATACAGAGCTGCTATTTCAGTGGGTCACCATGGCTGGGAAGGAGTCAAGGCTGGCAAGTGTCTGTCAAGGACTTAAGCAGTTGCTCAAGGTTCTTTTGAATTTCCAGGATATTTAGCCAAGAATTAGTCCTTAAATATTTTGGCATCTCTGCCTTGCAGAGGGTGTTTCTGAAGAACCTGAGGATAGACAGTTGTGTACAGGTCTACAGTACACTTAAGTGATACATTAAGAAAACAGAGCATAGGAGACCACGAAACCCTTTTTCTCACAGACCAGGAAGATAAGCATCACCCAGCTCTGACTGGGCCATATTAACTTTTTTACCATCGCGACGACAGAAAAAAATTTATCCTGATAATCTGATATCCAAGATAATTTTCCTTGGAGTTCACTTCCGTGCTCATGCATGTTAGAATATTCAATGATGAACTTCCATGGATTTTTCCTCAGTTTAATGTAAAAGAAGAATGTCTTCAATCTAAACAGCACTTTGGGGACAGCAATGAGAAGAAATAAAGAATTACAAGGCAATTTTTTGCAAGAAGTTATTGTCATTTTTGAATTATTGTTATCGTATCGCAATAAAAAGAAATTATCGCGATAATAATTTTCGATATTGCCCAACACTAGCTTTCACCACATCCATTTCCACTGGATCCTTTCAGTGATCATGGATGCTTACAAGGTTTAGGCCAAACTACCAGATGGTTGTGTTAAAGCACATTGTGTACCTGGTATTTCAGCCTAATGAGCAAATTGTCAGGGGATGCCTAAAGATCTCAAGAGGTTATGGAAGCAGCTTCTTGACCCTCAGTTTCCACATTTACAGCCTTTCACACCAAGGAACTTTTGGAAGGCAGTACAGCCTTTGTGAAGGTTTTGAATGCAACAATTCTCTCCTAACTGTCAGTATTACTGGGATCTCGACATTCTTCAGATCCCCCTGCCTACTACAGGCTTGCTGTAGCCAAAAGGTGAAAACCGAAGTGTGGGAGAATGAACCCTTTCCAATGCTGCGGCTTTCTCCTACGAGGTTTTTCACCTCTTTACATCCCACCCAACTACCCACATCTGAGGCCAGACTCGAAATAACCTGCAGCACCGACAGCCATGGTTGTCAGGCCCTTACCGATGGCTGTGGTGCCCCTCAGTCAATGTCCTATGAATAGCATAGACAGACAGCCAATTTGCTTATTTTTGCTGTGCCCTCTTTCAAGCTTATTTCCAGCCCTGTGAGGCTGTTCCTTGAAAAACAATGGAGGGAAAGTACTGTATGCATGCCAAAGAGTAGTAACAGCAGGGCAGGAAAAAGTAGGTAACATGGGAACCTCGTTCCAGGGAATTTTTTGTCACTCACGAGAAATTTTGGAGCCAAAAAAAAAAAAAAAAAAAAAAAACCAGACAGCAAAAAGATGAAAAGAGAGGGAGAAAGAAACGGGGAAAGAGAAAGGCAAATACGACAAGAAATGAGATGCATCCAGCAACAAAAAATCGTTGTGAACCATTAAATACGCACATTAAACTATTTTATTATTGCTGATGTCAGGTCTATCATTCGCAATAATGATAAACGCCCAAAAATTTCGCAGAAGTAACTGTAGTGCATGATGTGTCCCTCTCACTTTCGCGTACATATGTGCAGCCAGTGGGCCGTGCGGATAACCGATCACTGATGTTTGTCCGCACGACTGCTTGCCGACGTGCGAATAGTCACCACACGAGGTGAAACATGTTTCGCAGAACTAGTTGTAGCGAACCAGCCAATCACAACTCGCTAAACGGTCATCACACATTTTGTGTGTATTCTCGCAATGGAAGTCCCCTTGAGTTTGTGTTATGATGAATATTTATGTTACGGAACTGCTGTAGTTCAGATAAAAAGTTCGTAAATTTGGGAAGATAAATTTTTGAAGACAAATTGCTGCTTCCTTCCATTCTTGAAATGAATTTTACAAGGTTAAGTGATGAAAACAATAACAACAGGTCGTTCTTGTGAACATTGTTTCAACGAATGTTTACACGGTCAATGGGACTTCTCGACTGAGATAACTGTATGCGAGGTAAGGGAATTCTCGCAAAATTAGGTTGTCCCAACAATTTTTTACACGTACACAGTAACACCGATGCCAGCATGTAGTGCATACAGCTAGCCTGGATTTATGGGCGACTGCAAAGCAGTTCCTTCACTGTACTAGCACTGCACGTACTGATCGTGACTGTACGTACGTACGTATATACATATATACAGAGAGACAGTTGGCAACGGGGATGCTGCGTAATTATAAGGGAGGCTGTGAGGATATTGCTCAGAGGGTGTGAGGCTATTGCTCACTTTGTCGCGCTCTATCCAGAATTTCTCAAAACTTTCAGCCATTCAGTACAGTATACATACAGGCATACATGTGTGCTTTAGTATTATGGTCTGTAAACATGTCCCCGCTCCCCAGACTCAACTGCAACAATATTCTGGCATATTTGACTTCTTTCAATTTCATTTTCATATTGTAATATTGTAAATTCCGAGCTCAAGATCCGATTTCCGTGACTTTTATTTTCGTTTTCCGTATAGCGGCAGACTTGGCATTTCGCGGAGTGATAAAACAGGTACTCGAGATATGCAGCTACGCTGGACCATAGAAACACGTCAGTATTCATAAGCAGTGTAAAGATGTACTGCAGCTGTATTCCTGCTCAGTTATTGACAGATAAGCTGTGAGGAAGAAAGTTTCTTAATTGCTTATGAAAACATTCGAGGAACAAATCCAAATGGGGCTTTTTTACCGGCACTGAAACTATACATGAATAGTACTGTTAGTCAAGCAAATGACAGGTTCAGTGGCCACATTATGTGACTGGCATTTTGCAATTACAATTGCACTATTTTGTGTTTTTTCCAAAATAGCTGGGCGTTTTTAGTCCGCAAAATCGCACATTTGTCCAACCCTACACATGAGTAGTACAATGGCAATCACTGTAAAAATGGGCCACCAAATTGCATCAATTGGGTCTTCAGTTTTAAACATGCTTCAGCTTCTCAGGGGGGCACATCCCCCCTCAGACTTCCCCTCTGCCGCATGCTGCGGCAGGAAATCTGACCTCGTTGGATTTATATTCCCGGAAAGTAAACATTTTTTTCTGACCCTGAGTAAGGGTAACCCAGGGTCACTTCGGACTACTACATTTTTAATTTTTGAGATCCTCAGTGTGCTTGGAGCTTGGCGTAGGAAGATCTGTTGCAGTCAAGAGGTGAAAAACTGAACTGTGGGAGACATGACCTATTCCTTGAGTCTTCACAAACATTCTGTTAGGATAACAGAAAAAAAGACAAACACTTTGTGCTTGCATATTCTGTTGCGTTACAAGCTGCAGTGATCCAAAGCTTTAGTCGTGTATTGTATGTACCTAACAGTACGCTATCAATCCATACAAGGGTACGTCTTTAACACCATAGGTCTAGGGCAGAGAGTTCTAAAGTGCTTTCGGCCTTGGGCCATATTCCTAGAATATATCCTTTAGCACTGTTGTAGCAGTTAGCTGGGTGAATCCAAGGTTTGGGGTTGAGTATCAATTCTTGGTGGCAAATCCATACCTATGAGCACCAAAAGTGCTTGCAAAGCAGGCAGTGGAGAGTCTAGGGATTCTCAATTTGGGTGGTGGTTCTTTAATAGGGGCGATATGCTGGATTAAAGCCGATCTCTACCCAACAGAGGTTGGGGCTGAGGGGACAAACTTTGACATTCCAAATGCACTAGATAGCAGGAAAATGCACTCTGTAATGCAAATTTGCCACTGCAATTCCTTGTCTACCATGCATGTGGCTCTAGTACTGGGAGAAAATTGGGCCTCCCAAACAGCCAATACATCTGTAGACTGGAAGAAATTCCACTCTTAAGGCACCCAATTTGTCATTAAATCTAGGAACCTATCATGCATAGGTAGCAGTACAGAGAAAAACTGGCACCCCACATGCTCAGGATTGGATGAAGTTCAACTTAAAAAGCATTAATTTGTAAAGACATCCACTGTGTATGAACCAACAGTTGGCATATGGGATAAAATGTGGCATCTAAATGCTCTAGATTGCACTCAGAAAACTACACAGTTACAAACATTCAAGTTCTTTGTATCTTTCTGCGGGCAATGGTAATTCAGGCCTTGCCTTTTGAAATTTGCAGGAGCTCGGTCAACTGCTCTCCTGGGGAGTGTGAGGAGAGCTAATCGCTCTCCTTGTTCAGGGTCACCACCTCATATGCAGCTTTCCTTTCATTAATAACGTAAAAAGTGAGCAGCAGTGCATGAGCACTATCAACGTTCTTTGAATGAAATGTTTGTCTAGATCTACCATGCACATACTGTACATATATGCTTGCATGCATAGCGAATAGTAGGTTACGTAGGCCTGCTGTAAGTTATTGTGTATTACCTGTGGGCAGTGTAAATATATCCAGCATCACTACTATTTATTTACATGCTTGTTACACATTAACTGAGATAAACAATACATTCATCATGAAATAAATCTTGTGTGAGTTGCTCAAGTTCTTTTTTGTTGCAGTCGAATGATATCTTTCCAGGATCTCTTCATGATTTCCTATGAAAAGGAAACTCCTTTTACACTGCTTGCACTTCCATGAACATCTTGGTACCACACAACTGGGAACCAACAGGGCCCCATTCAAGGAATTTAAGGGGCCAAAAATATCATAATGAAAAAACTGTTATAGCCTATTTAGTGACAGTTAAAGTGCTTTATGTGACATTGAACTGAAACCCATTGTAAAGGGCTTTTATCAGTACCTATGTTCCGACAGGAGTGGGGGAGGGTGGGGCACGTTTTTGGTAACTGAGGAATCCCCCCCCCCCCCCACATAGCAAATGAAAGAAGATTTAGAGTGGTGTTAGGTCCATAAGAAGTTGGGTTCAATTTGCATGGACTTGGAAGTCCTGAGACTGATCAGCTTCTCATAACAGTATTATGTATGGCAAAAGACTTCTGCAAAGCCCCTCTAGAGAAATGTGCCCCGTGGAGAAAAACCTTCCAACAAATTACAGATAGTTGTTTGAGAGTCTTTTGAACATGCCACGAAAATGGTTTTGCATTTTTGACAAATTTGGTAACATTTAGTACAGTAAAACGATGTACTTTGAAATGGTACTATCTGCAGAAAAAGATGTGTGCAGCAAGCTGTAGGATACTTGTGCAATCGAACCATGTACTTCGATGCTGAAGTTTCTTCCATTTTCGAGTAAAAAACTTGCATTCATGGTCACAGAGGGCCAAAATTATTTTTGAAAGAATTTGAATGAGATAGACATATTTTTTACGGTTATAACAGTTTTATTGATATACTCTGTGGAATGAGCAGTTTAGCTCTAATCATAGAGTCAACGAACAGCTTGTTTGTAGATGTTGTACACTGTAGGCCATTTTCATGTGTGTACTTCATTTAGAATTCTTGGTGGGAAATCGAGGGGCGCGATCAGTCGAGCTCCTCGGCTGGAATTTACGGGCGCCATGGAGCGCGAGCGCGATCGCGCCCGTCAAAAGGCAAGCACTGGTGATTGATGTCGGGGCCACCACTTGTGAACCTACAGTAGAGTCTAAAAAATACTTGTAATTTCTTCACTTCTTCAGTTCTGTTTAAGTCTAGCATCTCAGGCCACAGCTTCTGTCATCAGGATGATGAATGCTGTGTGGTCATTTTATTTAAATAAAAATATGACTGCAGGGTTGTCACCAGGCCAAACTTAGTGCCTGGTAATTCTTGACTGTGACTCTTTTAGTGATCATCATTCTGCGATTTAGAGAAGGTGTGGATATTTTTCTACACTCTAAATTAATGCTCCAACTGGCCACCTCATTCTGAGATTAATGTTACATCCAAATTTCTTTCAAAAATCATAAAATTATAGTACCATTACTGCAAAAAGTGCTGGGCGGAATGTTTTTATTTTAACGTTAAGTGGCGGGCGCCCAGCGTAGTGTCATCCCTGCATGACAGGTGAGTATACCCAGTTTACTTTGCTTGGTTGCTAAATTGAAATATGAACTTTTGAGAGATTTAACATGTTCTGCAATCAGGGCTCCATTTTAAGTCGTCCGGCTGCCTATGACAACCAAAGTTCATGCCACAAGTTAACAGACCGCTTCTAGGGTTACTGCAAATTTCTTTGTGGACTTCTAAATTTTCTTTTGGACAACCAAAAAAAGGCAGACAGGTTTTCCAATGGACAACCATTAAATTTTCTTAAAATCAAGGCCTGGCAATTCACATATTTCTATGGTTAAAAGACATAGAAGAATGAGGTCTACCTTCTGATGGATGTTCAAAGCCACAATCCACAATGGATCTTAGCAATTCTGGCTTCAGGAGGAAGTCCCTGAAACCAGAGCTATGAATGGACACATAGGTTCCCTTCACTTCCTTCTTTTGCTGCTGGCCTGCATCTCCTCCAGCCTCCTGTGTCTCAGCTCCCTCTTCAAGCTCCTCATAATCTAAAAGCTCTGTTTCATTTTCAGCCATTGTGGACTTTTAATGTTTACTGTGAAGATTAAATGTGGAAAGGCTGTAAGTAGGCAACTAGTATGAACACACAGGGAAACACTACTACAGTACACTTAAATGTAGCTCGCAATGCTATCGCCTTAGTCACAATCAGGGTGAAAGGTATATTGCAAATACCCCCAAAAATGAAGGTACTAGAACAAACCTGATTTCTCTGTTTTTTCAAAGTATGATATCTCCTTGATATATCACTGAAATATCTCTGAACATTCTGTTTTAGTTTTTAGATATCATGAATCACAGATGACTGTTGTTTTCAGGGGTGTGGCCAGGACATGTCAATAGGCTAATTCACAAAAACAGAGGAGGCACCTTTTTCTTATTTATGGATTTTCATGCTAATCTGTATTTATTGTAATCACTACTTCTTAAATTAGACATATTTCAAGTTGTAAATGATACTGCAGCAGTGTACAACATCCTTTTTCTTAGTCCTCACCACCTTAAATTTTAGAAATATTGTTGTCAACAACCATAAGAAAAAATACAAATGAGTGGAGTAAAAAATTTCTCTTGTCAGTAACAGGAGTATAGTGAGTGTACCTTGAGTCGGTTGGTACCTTGAGTCGGTCACGGCATACAAAATGTAAGAGAGGCGTGCTATATGGCCGACAAATAAACATATGATAGTGAAGCAACTCCAGCACGACATTACAACTCAAACTCTGTCAAAAATAAGCATTTACTCCCATTTTTAGAAGAAATTTACCCAACCTAGCCTACATGTAGTGTTACCTAAAGGTGGCTTGAGACCTTCTTTAAATGGCCTAAAAAATTATTTTAAAAAATTCTCTAAATCGCTGCGAATGGTCTCCTTCCATCATCTAATGATTTGTTTTTGTATTGGTGATATCATGGATGGAATATATTTGATCTCACTGTAATGGGCTTTCATAATGTTTGGGTGACCGACTCAAGGTACCGTTCTTGAACCTAAGGCATCTGAAACTTGTGCCGAGACTTTCTCCATCTCTTGAAAGTTTGCCAACGAAATTCACTCTAACTTTCAGGTTTATGAGAAAACATGTTCATGAGAATAATAAGTTTAAATTACATATTACTACCTTATGTGTATGTTTTTAGTGAAAATTCCCTTAACTGACTGACTCATGGTACCATCATACCATGTAAAAATGATAGGCCTATTCAAAATGAATTGGTCATACCCGTGAACCCCAAACACAATACCTGTAAAGGCTTGTTCGTAGTCAAAACAGTCATCACAACATGATGACATACTACTATGGGGCCAGTATTATGCACTCTGCATTTACAGAGTATTCAGATGGATAGAAAATGGACAAAAAATAGGTTGCAAATAATCGCATAGTAGTTTGTAATGAACGTTTATTCCACATGCGATCGTTTAGCGATTAATCGCTACACGGTCACAGCCCTAACGTAGGCCTAGTCACAAACAGCGCAAATCCTTGGCGAGGCCTAGGCCTACAATTTTTGCATAATTAGGCCTAGGCCTACTATGATCACAGGCGTTCCGAGCATTATACATACATATACACACTACAGTATATATAATAACAAGGTATGTCACCTTTCAGTACGAGACTGAAAGCTTGGCCTATCTTTACATTATTACGTTCTCTGCCAAACTCACTGATTTCTTTCAATCACGTCGTTCGATGGGTAAGAACATCTAACATCTCTTCGAACACAACTTGGGCCATAAAATCACTTCTAGTCAGAATTATTCGTAAAAAAATGGAACGTCGGGGGACACACAGTAGCCAAACTTCACAGTGGCAGATGACGTATTGATTATAGCCTGCGCAGCTACCTATGCAGTCTCAAAAGCAAAAACGCGGTGCAAAGTAAAGCGAAGCAAAATATCGTATAGTCGCTTTGCGGATAGATACGCGTTCGAAACATTACGTACATATACTAGTGTGTAGTGTATATATATATATATCTATGTACGTAACATGTGTTGTGATTGGCTAATATGTAAGTCAACCGTTCGAACCTTTTAAATTGCAAAAAGTTGAAGCTGAATTTGTAAAACTTGATCTATTGGGCCATCATGCAGAAGATACACATGCTTTTTCGTTTTTACCAGTTCTGTACGGTATAAACGGTATTCCGAAAGATAAAAGGAAAAGATAGCAGACTAAAGGTGTGCTTAACTATTGGCAAATGACAACATAAGTTACATAGGATTTGTCGAATGAGGCACTACCCGTATCTATCCGCAAAGCGACTATACGATCTTTTGCTTCGCTTGTACTTACCCACAGGCGCCCCTTAACATTGTGTAGTATACCATATACTATGTAGTATATATAGACGGAAAGGTATGTCACAAATCTCCTAGCTCGAACAAACAACTTACATTTCTGGCACAATTACTGCACTTTTCTCGCCAAATTTGTCTGTGTCGAGACTTTTGATCATAAGGTACCTCAAGGCAGCTCTTTTTCCCAATTAACTTCACTTGGCATTGTCTGAAGGATGAAATTTCGATGGAGTAACAGTCTGAGGATGGTAGCTTCTGATAGGAGAGCATTCAGCACTTCCACACTATTTAATAAAATACTCCTAAAATATTCCCTAAAGTCCTCTTAACTTTCTGAATTTCTTCCAAAATTTGTCAATTATGTTTTGCTTTGATTATTACAAAGTGCAGTAATTGTGCCAGAAACGTAAGTTGTTTGTTCGAGCTGGGAGATTTGTGACATACCTTTCCGTCTATATAATACATAGGCCTAGTATATGGTATAGGCCTACTAGGCCCTATACAATGTTATTGTAAAGGGGCGCCTGAGTTCTTACCCATCGAACGACGTGATTGAAAGAAATCAGTGAGTTTGGCAGAGAACGTAATAATGTAAAAATAGGCCAAGCTTTGAGTCTCGTCCTGAAAGGTGACATACCGGGTCATACTAAATTAAGCCCGGCAAAGACCGGCTGGGAAATAAAGACCGGCTAAAGCGCGTCAGGGGAAATTAAGACCGGCTAAAGCGCGACAAAGACCGGCAAGGAAATAAAGACCGGCTAAAGTGCAACAAAGACCAGCTTACAGCAACCAGAATGCAAAAATGCATTGAGGTTTCGATGATATATGTTCTATTCCAAATAATGCCATGATGTCCCATATCTTTCAGTCACTGGTAAAGTGCTATCTTAACATGTTGGAAAAATAATTTTAGGTTCATATTTGATCTTGGGAATTCCTGGGAAATTTTGCATTTTGACATCTGATGACTCAAGATGATGATCTTGGGAATTCTTGGGAAATTTGCCTTTTTGCCTTCTGGTGAACCCATGAGACGATCTTGGGAATTCTTAAAATTTTTCTTTTTGACCCCAGATGACCTTTGACCTCCATCAAAAACGATAGAATTCTTCCTCTTACCATAATGCATGTACATACTAAGTATGAAATTTATTCAAGCTTCCTATCTTGAGATATCGTGTTAAAAACATTTTCAGTGTTTGACCCCCGGTGACCCTACATGACCTTTGACCTCCACCAAACATGATAGCATTCATCTTCCCACCATAACACATCCACATACTACCTATGAAATCTATCCAATCTTCCTATCTTGAGATATCGTGTCAACATGGTTTTCAGAGTTTGACCTCCGGTGACCCCAGATGACCTTTGACCGCCACCAAAAATGATAGGGTTCTTCCTCTTACCATAACACATCTACGTACTAAGTATGAAATTTATCCATGCTTTCTAACTTGAGATATCGTGTTAACAAGGTTTTCAGCATTCAACCCCCGGTGACCCCAGATGACCTTTGACCTCCACCAAAAACGATAGGGTTCTTCCTCTTACCATAACACATCTACATACTAAGTATGAAATTTATCCAAGCTTCCTAACTTGAGATATCATGTTAACAAGGTTTTCAGCATTCGATCCCCGGTGACCCCAGATGACCTTTGACCTCCACCAAAAATGATAGGGTTCTTTCTCTTACCATAACGCATCTACATACTAAGTATGAAATTTATCCAAGCTTCCTATCTTGAGATATCGTGTTAACAAGGTTTTCAGAGTTTGACCTCCGGTGACCCCAGATGACCTTTGACCTCCACCAAAAACGATAGGGTTCTTCCTCTTACCATTACGCATCTACATACTAAGTATGAAATTTATCCAAGCTTCCTAACTTGAGATATCGTGTTAACAAGGTTTTCAGCATTCGATCCCCGGTGACCCCAGATGACCTTTGACCTCCACCAAAAATGATAGGGTTCTTTCTCTTACCATAACGCATCTACATACTAAGTATGAAATTTATCCAAGCTTCCTATCTTGAGATATCGTGTTAAAAACGTTTTCAGGATTTGACCTCCGGTGACCGAAGATGACTTTTGACCCCCACCAAAAACGATAGGGTTCTTCCTCTTACCATTACGCATCTACATACTAAGTATGAAATTTATCCAAGCTTCCTAACTTGAGATATCGTGTTAACAAGGTTTTCAGCATTCGACCCCCGGTGACCCCAGATGACCTTTGACCTCCATCAAAAACGATAGGGTTCTTCCTCTTACCATAACGCATCTACATACAAAGTATGAAAATTATCCAAGCTTCCTATCTCGAGATATCGTGTTAACAAGGTTTTCGGAGTTTGACCCCCGGTGACCCCAGATGACCTTTGACCTCCACCAAAAACAATAGGGTTCTTCCTCTCAATATGGGGCATCTATGTACCAAGTTTGAGAACTGTCAGAGTTTCCCTTCTTGAGATATCGTGTTAACGAGCAAAGTGTCACAAACACACATACACACACACATACACACATACACACACACATACACACACACGCACATACACACATACATACACACATACGCCATCATGAATGCATTGGTTTCTCTTATCATCGAAACCAAAAAGACTACGGATGTAAATAACGAACGAAGAAATGCTATTGAATTACAGTATGCTCAGTTGAAGAGAATCAAATGTGTTTTATAACGATATCCCTGTTTATCCGTTTACAAAGTACGTAAACGGTCTCCATATGTGCAGAGTTCATTGGCAGGGTTGGAATTTGTACCAAAATAGGACATACCGCTATAATTTGCTTAAAAAGGAAACTGATGCAGTCATCCCAGTCTGAATATAGATGACTAGCTGAGCTAGGCTACCCTATTTCATGAACTTGCTCCTGATAATCGTGTGACAATTATTTTATCTCACCTGGACTGAAATTGGGAACTTTACGAGGAGTAATTCATTTCTTTATTTGGACATGCAATATTTGCAGGACCGGCGCTCTGGCAAAGGCGTACGGGGGCCAATATTTCTGGGTGAGGGCAAGATCAATTTTTCCCCGGAATATTAGCTGTAATTTATTCTTTTTGACTGTCTCATTTTGCCCGATTGGAACAACTGTTTTTTCCCGACTCGGGAGGGCGAGTGCCCCCTATCAACCCCCCCCTTATACGCCTATGCGCTCTGGCGCAAAATCACCAGAGACCACAAAGGCACTAGAAAAACGTTAAAGTGAGTGCTTGTCTGGGGCTACTTTTAGCGCCCACTGTAAGGCAATAGAATTTATGAACTCCTGTGCCCAGTCCCATTCCACAACTTCCACATTCAAGGCAGGCAGCGACATTGAGGTTAATCGAAAGCTGCTGTAGGTATACAAGTCAGCCCCTCCGGCCTTACCCAAGTTTTTTCAAAGAGGGAGTGATCACACCTTGCTAAGTGGGCTACGTGTAACACTGAATAAAAATAGTCTTTATCTTATTTCCTGGCTCTGTTATTTTGAATTTCCTTTACTAAATGCACAAGTAGCCTAATATTTAGGAGACGATCAGAGAATGTTACATGCAGGCGGGATAGTGGTTACTTTGAAAAACTGAAAGCAGCTCCAGACAATAAAAAACAGCTCCAGAATAAAAGTTCTCACAAGCTGTTTTTAGCTCCAGAAAGGAAAAGGTTATTTTCGAGCCCTGTATATAAGTCCTGAAATACTATAATGAAAGGTCCTTCGAAAAGGGTAACAAGACGAAATTAGTGAGAATTAGCTGTTGTTCAAAATAAGTCGGGAGGGGGGGGGGGGGGCGCTTGTGCTCGATAAAATTAGTGTGTAGTGCACATTCTAGTTGGTAAAGTTGACTACCAATTTTCACTGCAATAGACTAACTTCCCATACCAGTTTGAGACAGTTTTGAAGAAAAAGGGTTACATCCGAACAGAGCTGTAAAAGCAGTGAGTACTTTTTTTTCTCTCTCACATAATAGTTTCTTTCTTACTATTGATACTGCATTACGATGTTCGCAATTTTATATAGCTTTGTACCGAAATAACTGATGTTTACCTGAAGTCATTACGGAACAGGATAACATAGAGAAAACGGTCCAGACTGACTGAAAAGAAATCACAACCTACGAATTCGCCAATAAAATCGACTACATTCAGATTCTTAACTGGAACATATTTATGCCTGACGACCTACAACAATTACGTCATATTTTTCTAAACAGGGGTGTGAGTGGGATCTTTCAACCAGAAAGCCAAAAGGCTTTAATAGTGATTCCTTGCCGAAAGGGGGTGCTTTGTTACACTGAGGTTCATCTATCAAATTTATACTTCTCTTCTACATCATTTTTTATGATGTGGTCACAATTTGACCCCTGCTCACATCAGCTCATGTCACATGACCTTTAAACCGAAACTTGAATAACCACAAAAAAATGAAAAAAAAAATAAAACGTATGAGAAGGGATTTATCTGTTTTTCCTCGCACCATAACACATCCACATACTTGAATCTATCCAAGCTTCCTACCTTGAGATACTGTGTAAACAAGGTTTTCAGACTTTGACCCCTGGTGACCCCAAATGACCTTTGACCTCCACCAAAAACTGTACGCTTCTTCCTCGCACCATAACCCATCCACATACTTAATATGAAATCAATCCAAGCTTCCTACCTTGCGATATGGTATAAAAAAGGTTTTCAGAGTTTGACCCCTGGTGATCCCAGACGACCTTTGACCTCCACCGAAAATACCAGAAATCTTCCTCTCACCATACCACATCCACATACTTGGTATGAAATCTATCCAAGCTTCCTACCTTGAAATATCATGTAAACAAGGTTTTCAGACTTTGACCCCGGTGACCCCAGATGATCTTTGACCTCCACCAAAAACAATAGGGTTCTTCCTCTTACCATAACACATCTACATACCAAGCATGAAATCTATCCAAGCTTTCTAACTTGAGATATCGTGTAAACAAGGTTTTCAGATTTTGACCCCTGGTGACCCCAGATGACCTTTGACCTCCACCAAAAACAATAGGGTTCTTCCTTTCACCATAACGTATCTACATACCAAGCATGAAATCTATCCAAGCTTTCTAACTGGAGATATCGTGTAAACAAGGTTTTCAGATTTTGACCCCCGGTGACCCCAGATGACCTTTGACCTCCACCAAAAACAATCGGGTTCTTCCTCTCACCATAACGTATCTACATACCAAGCATGAAATCTATCCAAGCTTTCTAACTTGAGATATCGTGTAAACAAGGTTTTCAGATTTTGACCCCCGGTGATTCCAGATGACCTTTGACCTCCACCAAAAACAATAGGGTTCTTCCTCTCACCACAACGCATCTACATACTACGCATGAAATCTATCCAAGCTTTCTAACTTGAGATATTGTGTAAACAAGGTTTTCAGATTTTGACCCCCAGTGACCCCAGATGACCATTGACCTCCACCAAAAACAATTGGGTTCTTCCTCTTAATATGGGCCATCTATGTACCAAGTTTGAGAACTGTCCAACTTTCCCTTCTTGATATATCGTGTAAACAAGCTTAGCCGTCACATACGCACACACACACACACACACGACATCACCATCGCATAGATTCCTTGCCTGCCTTCGGCAAGGAATCAAAAAAAGAGGAAGAGAATTCAATTGAAGCTTATCAACAATTTCCCATCCTGAGGGAGGGGTCTAAGGGGAGGGGTGACCCCCTCCCCTTTTGAAAATTTTTTGGGTTTTTGAGGGTCCTCAGACTAAAACAAAAATGCTTATTTTTTCTCCTTCTTCCATATGGCGCCCCAAACTTCGCGCTCGGAACACCTTCCTCACCTGTACCCCTAGCTACGCCACTGATAGGCTCACGCAAATGCTAGCTGATACCCCTCCACTCCCTGAACAATTCAGCTTACAATTCCCATTTCAGGGGGGAAGGGCATCAACTTCAGAGTTCTTTACCTTATGGGAAAACTTGTTTCATGACGATAATTCGCTAATTCACATAAACCTAAAAATATGATTAAAACATAACATTGGCTGATCAAGGAACTCGTGCAGGGCGTGATAATTGATCTTCAGGGGCGAATGTGATACCACTGCCAAAAAATGTTTTGAAAAGAATTGACTTAACTTTTCTTTTGCAATATTTTCAAAACATGATGTAAACCCTGTCTGCACTGTGCAACAAACCGAAAAGAAGGATCATTTGGATTTGTTGCCAATGGATGTTAGGAAATGTTCTGGGAATGTTTTGCAAATGTTGCTCATGTATACGGGCCTTTATGTACGTTGTGGAAAAAAAAACATGTAACGTATGCTATTACGCCACGTAGGCGTAAGCACACGACTGGAAACATAGCTGTGCAAAAAACCTGACACCAAATAAAGTTTTTTGTTGACCTAACATGTTAGGCTTTTAAAACCTAGCGTACACCGTAGCCCAGCCATAGAGCCAGATATAATCCGGCTCTATGAGCCCAGCCTACTTAATTACCTACGCTAGGCCTATATTCAACACAATTCCAATGAAATCTTACATTTACAATACAAATGATACTTTATAGGCTATGTATATTGGTCACTCTTTGGTTTTCAGTCATATCTATCGGTTAATTGGTACCACAAGACCTTAGAAACTTTAAGGCATCTTTAGGTAACATTTCCAAATAGGCCTACATTTTCCTTGGCCGGTCTTTTCCTGCTCAGTAGGCCGGTCTTTATTTCTCAGCCGGTCTTTGATGCGCTTTAGCCGGTCTTTATTTCCCAGTCGGTCTTTGCCGGGCTTACTTTAGTATGACCGGACATACCTTGTTATTATATATATATATAGTGTATATAATGCTCGGAACGGTATCCGGTCGTTTCGCCCCCTTGCCAGTTTGCCCCCAACCAGTTCGCCCCGGTCGTTTCGCCCCCTTGCCAGTTCGCCCCAAAGTGGAAGTCGTTTCGCCCCAAAGTACCTACCAGTTCGCCTCCTCGATTTCACTGAGACTAAGTTGTAAAAAAATTCAATTTTCATGTATTCATATGCAGTTGATGTTGTTTTTTGGTTATATTTTTTACTACAGCAGCAACAAAATGGCATGAGTTGTGGAAAAGAAATTGATTAGAGGACTCACTTGAACTGAAAATGAAATAGGCCCTTCCGCCACTTACACATGATCTCTGTGCTAGTTGAAGTTTTGTGTCATGAATAGTAATTTCTTGCTTTTTACATCAAGTTAAAAAAAATTTAAGGCAAACGAATAGAAAATGGTATTTCAAAAAAGAAAAAAAGAAAAGAAAAGGATGCTGATAATAAAAGAGCTAGAAGAGGGATGTGATTCCAAAAAAGAGATTGGTGCACTGCACAAAAATAAAACGTTCTTATAAAGAAAATAGGGCCTATGAATGCAAAATTAAAAAAAAAATTGGTATTTTTACACCAAAAATAAATGTATATGAGCCGTTGCTACTTCGAATACATAGTGCAAAGAACGCAACAAAAAGGAAGAAAAGGCACAAAAATGCCGAAAATTTTGGTATATTGCCAATAAGTTGGGGGGGCGAACTGGTCAGCACTTGAGGGCGAACTGGTAGGTCTTTGGGGGCGAACTGGTCATCGCTTGGGGGCGAACTGGTTTTTTGGAGGCGAACTGGTTGGGGGCGAACTGGCAAGGGGGCGAAACGACCGTAAACCCTCAGAACGCCTGTGACTATGATGTTGCCTAGGCTAAATCTTCAGTGGGCAAAAAACAAACTTTCCAGTGGGCTATGGTATGTATAAAGCCCCGAACGCATGTGTGCCCGGCTGGCTATTTTTACCCTTAAATTGATCCCTGCCTTATGTATACTAATTTATAAACTGAACTTAGCCAACAAGCTATGATATGAAAACTGCTGAGAACGACTGTGGCCCTGTAACTTGCAAGATGTTCATTTTGTATGGTAGTAAGGAAAGCCTAAGTTAGGTATTTGTCTACCGTACGAAAGGACCGTTGGACGGCTTGGCTTAGTATGGAAATATCAACGTAGACAACAACAAAAAAGTAATACTTCGAGATTAAATTGATCCTTTGCTTCAAAGTGTGTCTTAGGATGAAGAAAGCGTTACGATGGATAGGATGATGTGCAATATATCTTCTTCCTCACCTGTACCTTCAGATAATCAAACCACCTTCACCGTGGCGTTAGTTAGAATATAGCCTGCGGTCGAGGTACATATTTAAACGCCTTAGACAATTTTACGTCACAGACAACGGTCGTATACTTCGAATAGATGGCCTATACAAGAGTGCTACGCAGGCCAACGTTCTTTGGCGTGTGCGCAGACGCTTACGTAGAACATACGTTTGCACAAGTACAGAACGCCAAAAGCTCCATTGTTTGTATGGAACGCGGTCCTGAGAGCACCATACCTACACGAATGTGTTACATAACTTACATAGTGTCAACTAGATAAAAATTTAAAACTTTCAAATACAGAACACCATACGACCAGTACAACCCTGAATTAATTTTATAATAAAACAGTATAGTATCTTCGACTAGAAAACCAAGAACGTAAGGGAGTTTGCAGGGGCGTCAATCCGTATTGAAGTGTGGGGGGGGGGGGGGGACACACATGACCAGGCTCGTAGTCAGAAATTTGTCCGGGGGGGGGGGGAGCGGTAAATTCTACAAGGAAGCGAAGCGACCGAGCTTGAGCGTGCTTGCGCGCGAGGGGGGGTGTGGGAGGGGTGTGTCCCCCTGCCACGGTGAAAAACTTTTGTGTTTTTAATGTGAAAATATGTGATTTGGTGCATACTTTATATGGTATTTTGTATGCATAAGGAGACATATTTTTACGTATTTTATGAAATATTTTGTAGGAATAACCGAAGGGCCCGAAAATAGACTGGAGCTCTGGAGCAAAAGCTCCAGACACCACCACGACTGCTCCAGAAGAATGAAAAAGTGGATGTCTGTCTGGAGCTAAAAATAGCGCCAGGTGCATGTGGCAAGCAATATCAAAATCACGGAAAAATTTCCTGCACAGAAGTGTCCAGTTACACCAAAAAGGTGGAGTTGGAACCTTGCAACATCTCAATCAAAGATGAGTCCATAGCCATAGGGCAGGGGATAGAATTTATGAACTCCTGCCTCCCCCACCTTCTCCACATTCAAGGTGCCAATGAAGACAATCCAAAGCTGCATAAATGCACCCAAGCCCCCACCCCTCCATCCCTTTCCAAGTTTTTCTGGAATGGTGCACACATCTTACTTTCCTGTCTCTTATATTTTGAATTTCTTTAACTAAATGCACAATAAGGTTAGGAGACATTAGGCCTACAGGATGTTACATGTACTGTAGGGAACACTGGTTTCTTTGAAAAAATGGAAACAGCTCCAGACAATGGTTAAACAGCTCCAGAAAAACTTCAAAATGAAGGTTGTCAGAAGCTGTTTTTTAGCTCCAAAGAGGAAAAGCTTATTTTCAAGCCCTGTTAAAACATATAGAAATCAAAACCAAACATGTTGCTGGCAAATAATTTATCATTCTACAAGTATGGAGAATCACATAACAGCTTCCAACTATCAAGCCCTTTCTTTGAAAAGGGTGTGTCTTTCTATAGGCCCTTCCCTGTGTCCCCTCTTTGTGATGACTGACGTCCTATTCTAATAAGAGTTAGGATTCCAAACACTGGAGCCAGGATTCTTGTTTGGATAGGGCCAACTGCGGGGCCTGATCGCCGGCCTGGGGGATGGGTCTAAAGGGAGGGGTGTCCCCCTCCCCTTTGAGAAATTTTGAATACTTAAGAACCCTCAGATGCAATCTGGTGCAACATTTAGCATCACCTGAAGCCAATTTTTGTGTTCCATTAACAAGTTTTTTCAGAGTTCGAAGAGGGAGGGGCATGACCCCCTGCCTCCCCTCTGTATACGCCAATGATTCCAAAGTTAACATGATCATCATAGATGATCTGCAAGTTGAGATACATGGAGTCCAGGGAATAACTTCAAAATGTTACTTTAATAATGTCCAAAAATAGCTGGAACCACGCTCCGCAGCGTTGATCATTGTCAGAGATCATGGACCCCAACCACGCCCGTAGCTAGGGTCATATGTTTTTGGGTGTGAAGGCCCCCAATTCGGATTAGCTGTATGTTTTTCCAACAGAGTGGCGGCGTGTAACTTGCACTTTGTTATGCGCTCTACGTTTTGTATACAGCTGTGGCGATCCTTCCTTTGTCAATACATAAAGGTGTCGTCCTGGGGGAGCGGTCTAAGGTTGCTTAGGTGCAAAATGGTGCCATCTTTGGGATATTTTTGGAGCTGATCGTATATGGCTGGAAAGTGTCCATAATTTAGTGAATTCTAATTTTCCGGCTGCCTTGATGCTTTTACTAACTGCAGTGGAGACGCGTAAATTGCACCCTTTTATGCACCCTACGTTTGTATACAGCAGTGGGAATCCTTCCTTTGTCACTACATGAAGGTGTCGCCCTGGGGGAGGGGTCTAAGAGGAGGGGTGTCCTTCCCCTTAGACCCCTCAAAATTTCTAAAAGGGGGGGGGCCCTCCCCCTTACACCCCCTCCCCTTTGAGAAATTTTCGTAAATTTAAGGTTGCTTAAATGCAAAATGGTACTATCTTTGGGTCTTTTTTTTTGAGCCGATCGAATACGCTTTTGAAAACCTTCCTGAAGCCCCCCCTGCTTTGGCTACTTTTTGGCAGTTTTTCAGCAAAAATACCTGCGTTGAGTCAACAGAAACTTTCTTGGACTATTATGAAAATTTTCCTTTCCTTCACTGTGCATTATAAAAGGGCATCTAAGGCTGGCAATTGCCTGTATAGGACCACCTGGAAGCTCTGGATCAATTATATAAATGAGGCAATGGCGTAATGCTTATTACAGTACCTGACATCCAAATGTAGATTATGATGCTAAGCACTTTACATCTATCGTTTTTTACTAATTTTGAACGAACTGTTCGAACTGTTCGTTCCCAGGACTGGGTTAAAGCTCCCAGTTCACAACATGTAGACCTAACATGAAACCCAGCCAATGACATTCACTTTGATGAAAAGGCAGAAAGAGGCTGGCTACAAGTTACCCTGTGTTTGCATGTTAACAATTTTAATGGATATTTTCTGGAGTAGAATTGACAACTGGATGTTCAAACTGACCTTACGCCACTGCATACTTTCAAATGGGACTGGGGACCTTGGTCTGTGATCAAAATCATCATCAATCATCAGACGAACAGCTTCCAGCAATGGAGAATCGGCAGGAGGGAGAGAATAGGCGCAGTAAGGTGATGTTAGACCTCCCTGATAGGTGTAGCAAAAGGTGTGAAGGACTAACAAGCGCGTTTCATCATCATCCATACCGATAATGGCTTCGCGCGAAGCGCTCGGTAAAAGTTTTTAAAAATATATTAAGGCAACAACGTGCTTTAAAGTTTCAGCCTTCCACATCTGCATCATCATTACAAATTAGATTGAAGGATCCCATATTGATGCGGGACCCGTATACAGATGTTTGGAGATGTATCTCTGTTTTCGAAAAGTGTTGTGATCAGAATAGTTCCTTGTATAATCACCTTTTTTAATGGCACCGAAATTTTTCATTAACTGACTGAGATTTCCCTGACAAAATCTGCATCGAGACACTTTCAACAAACCTACATACCACTCAAAATGCCAGTCAAATAGAGCCACGACACATACTCTTTACGAAGTGTGGGGGACATTTTATATTGTGTCACCCACAATTCGAAATGTGGGGGGACATGTCCCCCTGCCGCCCCCCCCCCCCGGATTGACGCCCATGGGAGTTTGGAAAAAGCACGAAAACTCTTGTTGAATTATTATCTCAAATTATGCATTTTGGATGGAGGGGCACTATTTGTGTGTGTGTGTGTGTGTGCGGGTGTGTGTGCGTGTGTGTGTGTGTGGGACTCCCTTTTTGGTTTCGATGAAAAAGAAACCTATGCGGTCATGATGGCGTATGTGTGTATGTATGTGTGTATGTATGTGTGTGTGTGTTTGTGACGCTTAGCTTGTGTGCGCGATATCTCAAGAAGAGAAACTCCGACAGTTTTCAAACTTGGTACATAGATGCCCCATATTACGAGGAAGAACCTTATCGTTTTTGGTGGAGGTCAAAGGTCATCTGGGGTCACTGGGGTCAAAACCTGAAAACCTTGTGTGCACGATATCTCAAGGTAGGAAATTGGATGAATTTCATACTTAGTGTGTAGATGTGTTATGGTAAGAGAAAGAACTCTATTGTTTTTGGTGGAGGTCAAAGGTCATCTGGGGTCACCGGGGGTCAAAACCTGAAAACCTTGTTAACATGATATCTCAAGATAGGAAGCTTGGATAGATTTCATATGTGGTATGTGGATGCTTTTTGGTAAGAAGATGAACCTATCACTTTTTGGTGGAGGATAGAGGTCATCTGAGGTCACTGGGGTCAAACACTGCAAACCTTGTTAACACGATATCGCCAGGTAGGAAGCTTGGATAGATTTCATACTCAGTATGTGGATGCGTTGTAGTGAAAATATGAAAGTTTTGGTTTTTGGTGGAGGTCAAAGCTCATCTGGGGTCACAGGGGTCAAAAAGCAAAATTTTAAGAATTCCCAAGATCGTCTCATGGGTTCACCAGAAGTCAAAATGCAAATTTTCCCAAGAATTCCCAAGATCAAATATGAAACTAAAATTATTTTTCCAAAAGCATTTGGCCAGTGACTGAAAGATATGGGACATCATGGCATTATTTGGAATAGAACATTTATCATCGAAACCTCAATGCATTTTTGCATTCTGGTTATTATTGCATTTACTGCAGCGAAAAAAAGGCCGAAACTTCATTGTCCCGGTTGTGATGGTAGGACTTGGATCCCGGAAAATTGCGTATAGCCTACACCCTAAAAAAGTTGGTTAAAAAGGGTTGGGTAAAATTCAAAGTGCCCAACCTGGACAGTTTGGTAACCAACAAAGTGGCAAAACAGATTAACCAAGTGGGTTGGTTAACCTTCAGGTTGGGTAAAGTCCATCTCTCTTGCAACATTATCCAGGTTGGTTAAAGTGAACTGATTTGCGCGCCATACGTACGTACACAATTAATGGAAATTTAAGGTACTATACTGTACTACAGTATACGGACGGTACGTACGTACATACGTACACTTGTACAATGTTGGGCAAAAGAACCGAAAAACCTATTGACCAACTATTGGTGAAATCATAGTTAATAGACACGGTGAAATGGTTTAAGTGAATTTCTTTACCCAACACTGGTTAAACATACCGTCAATTAATTCTTTGAATAACACTTATTTCTAAAGTTTTACATTCATAATTAACATTTTGCAAAATGTTTACTTACACTGTGGAAATTTTTGCTACAACAATTTGAGAAAAGTGCATGTTTAAAATGCTGTGAAATGTTTATATGCCTATCCTTTGAATGGGAGCATTCCGAATTTTTCAAAGCAAATTTGTGTTTATCCTTTAATGCAGGTCTAATTGATATAAATTGAAGCTGGAAATGGTGAATTCTTACAGAAAATTATGTTTCTCGGTTGTACAATACAACATAAGTAAGGAGAAATTGAAATATCGTGAAGAAAATTGTATTATTAGTCGTTAATATTAACAAACATGAGAAGTTTTTGTCACCACAAATTGTGCCGTTCTCGATTTTGAGTCACGTGATCATTACTACCTCTAACGGGGCCTCTTTAGGGATTTTGTATCCCACAAGGGGTCACATTTGGGGAATTCAAATTAGTTTCTGTAACTGAGGTTAAACTGAGAAGATTTAACAAGAAATTTAAAATAAATAAGACTTGGAGATCGCCTTTTTACTGAATTGAGAACAACCTCTGCGTATGATGTGGACCCAATTACACTTTGAACGGCCAAAATTTAATAATTAACCAAAAAGTTATCTTTTCCCTGCATATTTAAAGAACCTATCTTCACAACCACCTGTCCTTCTGAAAGTTTACCATTAAAGCTGTCAGTCAAAATCTTCAGCCTGTACTCTTGGGGACACATCACAATGTGGCTCTAAGGCTATTATATATGACAGCTATCTTGTGATTGAACTTTCTGTAACCTTTTACAATCAATGGTCTCTTGGGGAGGGTTACTGGCAAGAAGAAGCAGTTGTCTGACATTTTTAGTACACTACTCTATTGCACATTGTGTAACTTCGGTATTTGCTTGTATAGGCTTACAAATTTCAGTCTCACTGAATATATATAATAGCCAGACCATAACATTCAATTATATATGAATTCCTAATTAAATTCCTGCTACTTTTAAAAGTGGCTAGCATTAGCAACTGAATGCCGGTAGCTTTTAAAGCTTGTAGAAGGTAACTTCTCTGAGATGTTTTAACCCCGTTGGGTAACTCGTTTTACCCAACCGTTGGTTCCGCATGCCTCCTAACCGGAATTGGGTAATAAATTACCCAACTTGGTTGGTTAAATGTTTTACCTAAAAGTTCGGCAAAATTTTTGCCCAATTAGTTGGGCAAAATGTTTGCTTAATTAGTTGGGCAAATGGTTGGGCAATTTTTTTGCCCACTTAATGAGTAAAACCCTTAACCAACTAAGTCGGGCAATATTTTACCCAATTCCGGTTAGGAGGCATACGGAATCAACGGCTGGGTAAATTTTTGCCCAGGTTGAGCAACAGTTTTTTAGAGTGTATAAGTGTTGTATTTTCCATCAAATTTTCCAGGGATAGGCTCTGGAAATGATAAACATAACTGCCTCGGTGCGTTTACGTAGGGTATTGCTCTCTCAATGGTGCAACCACGTGGTATACTTTTAGGCATCAGAAACCCCTTGAGTAGTTGCAAAGGAACCACAAAAAAAAAAAGAAAAAAAAAAAAAACAGATTACTAAGAGGACGGGAGAAGAGAGAAATAAGGAGGGCATTTTTATATGAAATATAATAAAGTTTGCAATGCTTAACGAAAATGCAACGAGAATGAGAATGCAAACTGTCATTTTTATGGTCCGTTAAGTTTGCATTCAATGCAATAAGTTTCATATGGGGCTATATATATATATATATATATATATATATATATGTGTGTGTGTGTGTGTAAACATTTATTTCTTCTGTTCTTTCCCTTGCATGTTCATAACGGCTACGCCAGTACTTGTGATTGATTTACATTTCATGATCGAAACAGTCTATATACATCTTTCGACTTGTATATATATATATATATATATATTTATATAATACTGCCGAATTCGAGATATGTCCGCCATATTTAAAGATATCAAGAATTCGAATTAGTGATATGTACATATCATTAATTCCAATTCGTGATATCATTAAATAAGGCCGAATTCGTGATATGTGCGCCATATTTAAAGATATCAAGAATTCGAATTAGTGATATGTACATATCGTTAATTCGAATTCGTGTTATCAGTAAATAGGAATTAGTAATTAGTGATATGTACATATCGTTAAATACGAATTCTTGACATCTTTAAATAAGGCCGATTTCGTGTTATGTCCGCCATATTTAATGATATCACGAATTCGAATTAGTGATATGTACATATCATTAATTCGAATTAGTGATATGTACATATCGTTAATTTGAATTAGTGATATCAATAAATATGAATTAGTGATATGTACATAGTGCTAATACGAATTCTTGATATCATTAAATAAGGCTGAATTCTTGATATGTGCTTCATATTAACCGTTATCTGGAATCCATTTACTGATATCTGTGAATGAATTTTTGATATCATAAATAGAATTAATGATATCTGAAAGACTGACACCATTTTAAGATATCAGTAATTCTTTCTCTGATATTAGAAATTCGATTTCGTGATATCATTAAAAGATTTCATGATATCAGCAATAGTACAACACCAATTGCAGATATCTTTAAATAATTACAGATATCATAAAAGAATTAAAGATATCAGTAAATGATTTAATGATATCTGCAATTATTTAGTGATATCATTAAATGGAGAATAAAAAGTAAAACGGCTTGCCATAGGGACGTGTAATTTTCTGACAGCTTTATGTAAAAGACGACTAAAGGTGCGTTCACACCAAAACCGAAATCTGCTGCGTTTTGCGGGCGGGACGCGAAATTTGTTATCTCAGAACGAATGGGGCGATTTTCAAAATTTTCATTGGTGTAAAATTACCCCTAATTGTCTTGGGAAAAAAAATTTCGCGTCCCGCCCGCAAAACGCAGCAGATTTCGGTTTTGGTGTGAACGCACCTTAATGTTCAAAGCAAAGACACTATAGCGCCGTAGTGTCTTTGGTTCAAAGTTAGCCAGTTTACGGTTATCTCAAGCTTCCATAGACTGAATCTGCATGAAACGGCATACTACAACATAAGGGCGATACATACTATACTGCGTTACCGTGTTAATAGAAGGACGGTGCATGATACGCAGTACTACAGTATAAGTATGCATGTAGGCCTATATCAGGATGGGAAATGAGTGAAAATGCCAAGTCTATTTAGGGACTGTAGGCAGGTAGGTGCGTCGGACACCGGGAATAGATGCTATGGGATTGGAGACAACATACTGACACAAGAGAGCGACTGACACCGGGAAACCGATCGCAAGGATTGTGATTCGACTTTCAGTCATTTCTTGTTTCATGGAATACAGCGTGCCTACTTCGTGCATCCTCGGTTACTTTTTATACAGGACTCACTGACTGCGTTATGAAACTGACAGGCTAGCACTATTCTAAATACCACGAATTTCAAGTCAGGTTTACCAAGAATTGCAAGTCAGGTTACCGCAGTCTTCTTTCTTTCTTTCACAAGGCAAGGGGTGAAAGGGGCTGACTGTTGTTACTGTGCACAGTGCGTGCTGAGAACCGTCGCGTTCAGTTCATAACCGAGGGTACCCCTAGCCTATCTGGCCCATATCCTACAGCAGGAATGGCTAATGGTCCAAATAAGCCAAGCTCAAACCTGGGTGATGATGCAGATGAAAGCAACAGTTTCGACAACACTGCTGCAGGACAACAGCAAGTGGAAGAAGGTAGGCCTAGGCGTAAGTTGCCCGTAACAGCTTAAGGTCCGGACTTAATGTAATTTTTAAGGCATTTCATATTGGTGCAGTAAGTAAGGCCTTAGTTTTTCTGCATGAATTCAACAATTCAGTAACAAACATGCACCTTGTGTAGAGTATTCTATGAGGTGACTTATCCCAACACCACCTCTTCACCTCATATTGTAAACTAACATACAACTATGAAAACAAAAATAAAAAAAAGTAATAACAATTAATTTCCAAACAGAGACTTTCTAAACTTCTGGAGTCTAGCCTTAAGTAGCAACTGGTTTTGTAAGAATGTCAGCAATCATCTTTTCTGTAGGACAATATTGGAGGTCGATCCTTCCTTCATTCAGAATACTCCTTATAAAGTGATATTTTATATCAATATGTTTGGACCTCTGCCGAAATACTGGGTCTTTACATAATGCAATTGCACCTTGATTATCACCCTTTATGTTAACGCATGGCAGATCTTTACCAAATACCCCCTTCAACAATTGTAAGAGATAGAGGGCTTCCTGGGTAGTGGCTTCTAGGCCCATGTACTCTACCTCACATGTTGACAGGGCAACTGTGGGCTGTCGCTTTGTTCTCCAAGATATTGGGGAACTAGAATTATTCAAAAAGAAGCAATATCCTGTGGTGCTTGTTCGGTCCTCTGAATTTGCCCAATCAGAATCACTAAAACCAATTAATCTCAGAGTCTCTGAATCAGACCTTCAATAGGTCAACCTGTAATTAATGGTACCCTTTAAATATCTTAGGACATGTTTAGCAGTTATAAGGTCTTCTTCTCTGGGACCAGCTAAATGTTGGGACAGTCTCCCAACCACCCATGCAATATCAGGTCTAGTACAGGTAGCTAGGTATATCAAGCTGCCCACAATTTCTCTGTATCTGTTGGGGTCAACTTTTTTAAGAAGTAGGACACCTGCATTAAGATCTTTCATTTTAAACTTACTTTACATGCAAATCTTGAATTCATTCAAAAGAACTTCATTGCTGGCTGCAATGATGAGGTCATCGACCCATACTAGAACATAAATTATCTTGTGTTCAACCCTTTTGTAATACAAACAATGATCAGCAGGATTTCTCTCGAATGGATCCGTCATTAGTCAAATGATTATGAAGGAGTTGGTTCCAGTTCCTGCCTGACTGTTTCAGCCCATAAAGGAATTTTTGGAGTTTCCAAACAAGCTCGTCACCATTGTCAGATTTTAACCCATACCCCTCTGGCTGCCTTACAGTATATAAATTTCTGCATCTATGTCAGCATTCAGATATGCAGTACTGACATCCATTTGATGGACAAGAAGGTTTTGTTGTGCTGCAATCTGCATCAAAGTATGCACTGAAGCCATATTTGCTGTGGGTGCAAATGTTTCAAAATAATCCACCCCCTCTGTTTGGCTATAACCTTTGGCAACATACCTGGCTTTGTAGGATTTACTGCCATGAGCTAATTCTTTGATACTGAACACCCATTTTCCACCAACTATATTTTTGCCCTCTGGTAGTTTCACTAGTTTGAAGGTTCTATTTTCTTCCAAAGCTTTCATTTCACTATCCATGTCAGTTCTCCAGTTTTTAGAATCTTCTGATTCTATTGCCTCTTTGTAAGTGGTTGGGGTTTTACTTTTACCACTTGAATTCTCGATTTTAAACATTGCTCAAGTCCTCACTGTCAAAATCTGTTTCATATTCTCTAAGGTGACTTGGTGGCCCCCTTTTTCTTTGTGGGTACCTTTTCATTTGGCCTATTTCACTTGTCTCCTCAGGTTCGGTCTGAGTCTGATCTGGGGAATTAGTTGTCTCATTTTCATTTCTTTGTTCATGTTCAGTCTGATGCTGATCATGACCTGACAATTGTTCTCCCTTTTCTGAATTATCTTCAGTTTTACCCTCAGTCGCATATTGATTTGGGCTCTCAATCTTATTTTTACTGGTAATGTAATCTTCAGTCTCACAATTTTCTGGTGTTTGAGTTTCCTGATACAGTATGTGGTGAATTCTGAGGCCATTTTAATAAGCCTGGCCCTTTGGACCATACCACTATGAGGGTAATACACCAGGTAAGCTGGACTCTTGTGATTATAACCAACAAATATACCTTGTTTTCCCTTTGAATCAAGTTTCTTTGTCTCATGGACATAAGCATAGCATGGTGAGCCAAAAATATGCATATTAGCTAAATTTGGTTTCTTTCCTGTAAATGTTTCAAAGGGTGTTTTCTGTAGCCTTTTGTTGTAACATCTATTCCTGATGTAAGCTGCTGTTTTAACAGCATATGTCCAAAGATGTTTGGGGAGATTAGCTTCTAATAGGAGGCAACGGGCCATTTCAAACAGGGTGCGCCAGTACCTTTCTGCAGTACCATTTTGATGGGTTGATTCTGGTGATGTGAATTCTTGTTTGATACCTTTATCACGCAGAAGAGAAGTAAATTCTTGACTGGTGAATTCACCACCATTATCACATCTCAGTCGCATGACTCGGCCAAATTGGGAACAGTCAGCCAGGAACTGCTTGAGGGCGATTATGGAATCAGTCTTGACCCTGAGGAAGTAAACAAATGCAAGACTTGAGAAATCATCAACAAATGATATAACATACTTAAAACCATCCTTCCCAGTAGGGTCTGTTGGTCCAGATAAGTCAGCGTGTATCAAGTCCAATGGACCCTTGGCTCTTTGGTCCGGTTTCCTGTGTCGTGTGTTGACAAATTTTCCTTCAACACACACATTGCATGTAAAATCTTTCTTTTGAGATTCGTTATCAATTATCATTCCATTCGAAACATCTTTGAGTTTCATTATATCCTTGTGGTTACAATGTCCCAATACTTTGTGCCAATGATCAATAGATAAGTTCAATGAATCTGTGTTCTCATCTACCTTTAGATAATAGAGGCCGTTTCTAACTTCAAAATCAAAGATCACACGATCTTTCTTCATCCAGTTTCCATCTTCTTTAAAACATAGGCCTAGTTCAAATCCATTTGAAGTCGCGACCTTCACTGAGAGTATGCTTTGGGGATAGGTTGGGCAATACAGGGCGTTTGTCAGTATGGCATCCACACTTCTACCTTGACTGTCGATCAAGCAGATTTTGGCATCCCCCCTCTTCAGGGCACTTCCATACATTTTCTTTCCATCAGCTAATTCAATACAATGATTGGCTGGCTTAAAATCTGGATCAATCTTTATGAAGCTATCTTTGTTGACTGCATGTGATGTAGAACCTGTGTCCACAATAATACCATTTTTCTTTATTCCCTCAGCAATGCAGAAACTGAAAGTGTGATTCAAATCTGCCTCATACTTGTCTGTTGTTATGTTAACTCTGTCCTTGCTCATTTTATGTCGGTTGCAGTCTTTTTCAAAGTGTTTGGCTCCTTTACGGTACTTACACATCTTGTCAGCGTGATCACTATCTTTAACCAAATGCTGGGTGGATCCGCAACCATAACAGCTCTTTTGGTCTGCAACTTTGAGGATTGTGTCCTCTCCTTGTTGCTTTGGGCTTACATGTGACTCACAGCAGTCTGTTTCTTCGAAGCCTTTTAAAGCCACTTTGAACTTGCTTAGTGAGATATCTTCTCTCGACTGTGTCACATGGATAGAAAATTGCCTATACGTAGGGGGCAGTCCCTTCAGTAATATTGATATTAGGAGTTTTCCACTAGGCACTTCCTTTGCTCTCTCTAGGGCCCCGATAATTTTCTCTGCCCAGATAATATAGCTTGTTACATTCTCGTTCTTTTCCATCTGAATGTTAATTAGTTGCATGTACAATGAAACAATTCTGGGTTTTGTGTTACCTTGGTAATGTGCACGAAGTATTCCGATAGCTTTCTTACCATCGTTTTCAGCTTCTCTCATTACGCGTCCCAAACTTTTGTCGTCAAGACATTGCACCAGTTCTGCATAGACCTCCTCGTTCTTACTGTTGTAAGTAGCTACCGCTTCTGTGGGTTCTGTTGGCGCCTCTTCCACGATCACACTTTTCAGCTTTTGTGTTCGGAGATAAGCTAGGAATTTCGTTTTCCAGATCTTGTAGTTGTCTGGGTTTCCACTGAAAACCAGTCTTTGGAACCTGCTGGGCCCATAACCTGTAGAGTTTCCAGCCATATTTGTAACAAAATGATGAAATTAAACCACTCGATTATGCTCAATTGTCTACCGTACGATTTATTTTCACGTTGTGTTAAACACAGGCTTCTGGGTGAAAAATGACGTCATAGCACCAAGGGTGCATAAAAGAAAACGTTCAATGAGGTGACTTATCCCAACACCTTGTTGATGACTGTGTCTTTTATGATATTATTGAGACTGCTGATTGTTGTATGCAGAGCTTCAGGATGATATTTGTGATTTACGGTCATTTCACCCCACTACCAGGCGGTATATACTTCATGTAAGCCAACCTCAAACTGAAGTGAATAGACAGGTCTACTAATCCTATTCACTTCAGTCTATTCAGCCTATTCATTTCCCTTCAGTTGTCTATTCAACTCAGTTTGAGGTAGTCTTACATGAAGTATCTTCCTACCAGGCCTCCCCCCCCCCCCCCTCCCCGGCCTAGTCCTCAGTAAAGGCAAGTGTATAGCCGGTTGCAGATAGCTCCCTATAATACAGTGAGTTGTAGGCGAAGAATGACCACAGACCTTTACTGAGGACTAGCCCTGCCCCATCCAGTTTCAGTTGCCCTCAACAAGCCAGTTTACCCCCAAACACCTTGGCGTACAGATTCGTCCAAAGTGCTGACCAGTATCCCCTGATATGAGACTGGACTGGGCCTACGTATATACTGTAGGCTAGCCTGCACATAAGTTAGGCCTAGGCCTATTAAATTGTTGATTAGATATGTTTTAACTTGAAAAATGCATCACAGATCGATTAAGAGAGTAAAATTTATTCCAGATGACAGGTGTTGTTGAAAAATTTCATTTAATGCTAACAATTAAGTAGCTCATTTCATCCCAAGCTTTGCTATGATACTGTAGGCTACTGCCATACACAGGTGCCCCTTACATTGTACAGTACACCATATACTATGTATTATATAGATGGAAAGGTACAGTATGTCACAAATCTCCTAGCTCGAACAAAGAACTATTAAAGACAGACAGTCATCACCCCAAAGTATATTTTTAGTGTAGGGGTATGAAAATTCTCAGTTGGTGACTGCTCTTTGACTGACATCAAAGTTCGAAAATTTGAAAGATGCAGAGTAGCTCGCATTCCACACAAGGCAGAGAGAGTGCTTTTATTACATTTTATCGCCTTGTATGCTCACCAGGACATGGCCTTAAGCAATAAAACAGGTTTATTCCTGCACAAGGAGGAGCTTCATACAGTTATGGGAGGAGTTGGAAATTGCATAGTTGGGAGAATTGGAACTGTCTGGGATGATGAAAATTCCCCTTTTTTAAGATTCTGGCATAATTACTGCACTTTTCTTGACAAATTTGTCAGTGTCGAGACTTTTGGTCATAAGGTACCTCAAGGCAGTTCTTTTTCCTGAATAATTTCACGTGGCATTGTCTGTAGGACGAAATTTCGATGGAGTAATGTTGAAGATGGTAGCTGCTGATAGGAGATCATCCAGCACTTCCACACTACAGTATAATTAAATACTCGTAAAATATTCTCTAAAGTTCTCTTAACTTTCAAGATTCCTTCATAAATTTATCAATTATGATTCGCTATTGTTATTTCAAATCTTGCAGATATATATTAGCATCAATATGAACGTTTTTTTGAACAATGAATTTCATAAAATTTGAGAACCTTTTGAAAAGTGGAAGGGCTTGCATTTTCTACAAGTATTTGTGGCAGGTGAACTGCAGCTGTTTCACAGTCTTCAACTGCTACAAATGCTCATAGAAAATGCAAGCCCTTCCACTTCTCAAAAGGTTTCAAATTTTATGAATTTCTATGTTCAAAAATCTTGCATAATAATGCTAATATACAGTATATCTGGAAGATTTGTAATAATAATAGCGAATCATAATTGACAAATAAAGGGAGTAATCTTGAAAGTTAAGAGAACTTTAGAGGATATTTTAGGAGTATTTAATTATAGTGTGGAAGTGCTGGATGTTCTCCTATCAGCAGCCATCTTCAAACTGTTAAATTTCGTCCTTCAGACAACGCCATGTGAAATTATTTGGGAAAAAGAACTGCCTTGAGGTACCTTATGACCAAAAGTCTCGACACTGACAAATTTGGCGAGAAAAGTGCAGTAATTATGCCAGAAATGTAAGTTGTTCATTTGAGCTAGGAGATTTGTGACATACCTTTCCGTCTATGTATATAATACATAGTATATGGTGTACTGGGTAATTCCATGAAGTTGGGGTTCAAAGTGTGACATAGGTGTCAAAATTTAGACTTCAGATATTTTATAAGTTTTTATAAGTATGAGTTAGTGGGAGGCCACCCGGATAATAAAATATATAGCTTCTTTGGTTAATATTATCATCTCTGAACCCACAAAATAGCTTTTTATTTGCTCAAGTGTTGCTCAAAATACCTATGTAACATGGACACCATCCCTATTTGAAACCCCCTAGGTAGCCATTAAATTTCTTCAAAAATGGAGTTTTACTCATTCAAATGTTTCCTCCCAAGGTGCTGGATCTGTATGTATGTCAAAACCTCATTTAAATTTCATTTACATTTCCAAAACTAACCATTTCTGGATAGCATATGCAGAGATGGAATGCATAATTTGAAAAATAAGGCAGTCAAGTGTTCTTTATCCACATTTTCAATTTTGTCAATTCTCCAAAGTCACATTTTCAAAACTACTTGATGACTAACATCAAAACATCATTTAAGGCTATTTCAGTTCAGTACTTTTTCAATTACAGTAACTTAAATCACCCCAACCCTTTAATTTTACCTGATGTAACATGGACACCATGGCATATGTAAATGCTGGGAACTTCTCATTTGATACAATTTAATGTGATTTTATGATTAGTCATGTGGATTTTAAGTATTATTCTAGTAGTTGCATGCATAATATCACAATAGAATATGAAAAAAATGCCTCATATGTAATTACAAAGAACTGTAAATTTCACAGTATGTGAGATAAAACCATTTTAGTGCTATTATTTTCATTAACCTATCAAAGATTATGAGTGATATGTTATCCTCGTAACAGGAAAGTATCAATGGATAAAAAATTTCACTTCTGTTTGTTGTGTTTGATAAAAAATTTAACGATAATACCCCTAGCCCCAAATTTACCTGATGTAACATGGACACCACATGCTCCCCACACAAAAGAGAGGTTTGCATTTGCAGTGAGTTTGAACCTAAGTAATGACTAAATGACAATGGCATTACTTGTTGCCACTATATGGAGCTACTTTTCCACTTAAATCACAACTAGAGTGATTAAAGTTAAGAATTTTCATGTAGTATTATGTATCTGATGTAACAAAATCAAGGTAAAATGTGAGAAATTGATGTAATTTTCAGGGAAACTGTTACTTTGTTGTGTATTTCTAGATCAATCTATAAAGTATGATCAAACCCCTGTGCTAATATGAAATATACGTTTGAAAAAAGTTATTAAAGGCAAAGAAAATGTTGCCAAATGGCCTAAAATTTACCTGATATAACAAGGACACCGTGTCACAGTCTGTGATTGTTATTTCGTGTACATACAATTCATACAGTGCGATTCACTAACTAGGGGTTGACTTATATGATTAAATTATTCTACTTTCTCAACAAATTTGCTTACATGAAGCCATGTTCTTTAGCCAAAACTACTTAATCACCCTCATTTCTCATAATATTTACCTGACGTAACATTTGGACACCGCTATTTTAGCATTGTTAGAAATCTAGTGTGTGTAATGGATTCACATGGGGAAGTGAGATATTACAACTATGATGCTACAGTACTCTATAAGTTGGATATACTGGAGAGCATGGCATGTTTAGGTTACTCAGTTTAGAACTGATTGTTCTAAAATTTTACCTGATGTAACATTTGACTCCGTCAGTAAAAGTTGCCTCTTTTAAATGCCATAAAACTCTGGAATGTAAATGGATCCTTCAAAGATTTATCAAAACTACAGATTTCATTTACTTTTATGAAACCATCATAGCAAAAGTATTCACCTAGGTATATAAAGGTATTATAAATTGACATTTTACCTACGTAACACACCCCCAAAATGTGGACACCATGCGTTACGTAGACCTGTACACTACTTTTTGCGAACACCTTGTGAAAAAACACAAATCTTTGAAGAAGTTCTCTGCAAAACCTCATCATTATTGATGCATCTTCTGTGCAAAAATGACCAATGCATTATAAAAATATGTTTGAGCAATGCAAACAATCAGTCTAAAAAGTAGTACTTTCCATGTCACAAATTTTCTTGCAAATTTAGCCCTGACACCATAAAATAATGTCCTGAAATTTATGCATAAATAATCCCATATCATTTTCTTCCACTTTCCATGGAAGAGACATCCACAACAATGAGTTTGATACTAAACATGATTCTACCTGACAAGTAAGTAAGCTGTAACAACAGGTTCTGTGTACTACGTGGCCCAAAAATGGCTGTGCCCCAGCTTCATGGAATGACCCTACTAATACAATGTAAGGGGCACCTGTGCTGCCATATAGCCAGGCTCCTCTCATGCTGACATGTTGTGTTTGTCTATACAGTACTTCAGTCTTAGGTACTGTAGAGACAAGAGTTTTCTGTTTTCTGAAAGCCAAATTCTGTTTTGTAATGTCATTTCGCACATTACTGTACTTCCTTTGAAATACAGTACTGTAGTGTAGTATCAAGACATCAAATTCCGTTTTCCAATTTTACAAAACGGAAAACTCTTGTGTCTACAGTAGTCTTAACCACTGTACTATTCAGCTACCAGGGCTCAATTTATACAGTCTCCCGGTTGCCCAAAATTTGTGATGGACAACCAAAACATGGTAGGTTGGTTGCTAATTGGACAACCAAAGCTCATGCAACAAGTTACAGTAACAGGCTGCTTCTACTGTAGGTTTACTGCAGATTTCTTTGTGGGCTATTAAATTTTTCTGTGGACAACCAAACAAGGCAAACAGGTTGTCCAATGGATGACCATAAAATTTTCTTTAATTCAAGGCCTGGCTACTGTAATACTACTGTATTTCGTGCATTGAAATTTAATTGTGAGGCTGTTTTCGTGTACGTGTCCCTATAACAGACTTGCCAACCTCAAAAAATGGCAAACCTTGAGGTTCTCGAAAGAAAACCAGGAAATCACATCTCAAACCTGGAGATTCTAAACAAGTCTCATACAGTATGTGAAAAGTACACTCTAAACAAGGAAGATTTTAGATTTTTTTGTTCACCCTCGTAAACACACTGTTTGAAAATTGTGGAAGGTTTAGTTTGACATAGAAGGGAGGTAACACCTGTAAGCCTGTAGGTCACTTTTGTGACAAGGATACATCTGCAATTCAATAAAATCTTAACCAGCGATGGATGGAAACTTATCTGGCATTCTCTTAAAGTGATTTTCACTGTGAGATCACACATTTTCACCATGAGACAATGCCCGAAAACCGTGAGACTCACAGTCAAACCCTGAGAGTTAGCAAGTCTGCTTTAACAGTTGGCACAACCTGTATCTACTGTATTGCTATCCTAACTGCACAAAAATTGTGGTCTCCACACTGTCTACTAGTATTACTGTGCACACTAATATTTTTTGTATTGTATGTATTGCACAGGTATGAATACAGTACAGTAGGCCTTGGGTAGAGTGCTCATGCCACATCACTACAAACTTGCCAACTCTCATGGTTTCATCGTGAGTCTCACGGTTTTTGGCATTGCCTCACAGTGAAAATTCTAGATGGCACAGTGAAAATCACTTTGAGGCAACACCAGATTGCATTTCTTAATACTCAAACCAAGATTGCTTTCTACAGTATACTGTAGCTGATTAAATTACAGTATTGTTGAATCACAGATGTACAGGTATCGTTGTTGGAAAAGTGACTAATTTAAAAAGGATTTTCTAGATACTACAGTATATTCAGGCAATTTTCTCGCATTGGCCAGTTTCTTCTGAAGCTATTTACATTCCAATCTGGTAACCAAAGTTAGCGACCATGGATTGATGTACAGTAACTTTCACATCTGTACAGTAACTTGTGTGTGCAATATGTTTAATCATAACTGTTGTACCACAACCAGTGAACCAACAATTAGACTGCTGTTAAGTGTTGATTGTGTTGTGTTTTACCAGAAAAGTGAAAGTGTGACAGCCCTTCTTTATATGTCGAACTAAACTTTCCACAATTTTCAGACAGCGGGCTTTGTACCTGTAGATGGCATCTCCACTTTATTAAGAGGGTAAACAAAAAATGTAAAATCTTCTTAGTTTGGAAAACACTTTTCATGATTACACATGAGACTTGTGTAAAATCTCCAGGTTTGAGATGTGATTTCCAGGTTTTCTTGCGAGAATCTCACAGTTTGTATTCGACCCCCACCCCAGGGTGCATTCCATGTAAGACTGAGGGAGATGTTTCTCGGAGGTGTCAGCTTCCACATAGTGTACGCTGTACTTTACCAACAAAACACAACCTACGTACAGTATGTGATCTACATGCACAATATACAGTAAATTACTGTACAATGCCTGCTGTATGATGATCATACTGTACACCATACTGGAAGCAAAAAGTTAACACACATTCCAGCATACTGTATTTGGCAAAATAATTGTAATTTGTGTGAGACTAAATGTGAATTTAGTGGAAACATATTGTAGCAGAAAGTTTTTGTAGAGCTGCTGTTTTGACTTACACTTAGCCTAGTTAGCAAGTGCTGCAAAATAGGATAGTTGTAGACAGTGGCGTAGCTAGGGTTTGTGGCGCCCGGGGCAAGAAACGAAATTGGTGCCCCTCCCCCATCTTCCAAGGGTTAGTCTTATGAATACTTACACAACTCAAGATCTTAAATACCTGTAGAACAAATGTTTATAGGCGTTTGAAGAAAAAATTTGGAGGGGGGGGCAAAATTTTTTAGGGGGAGCTAAACTTTTTTCATGGGAAATATTTTACTCCCAGAAAAGAGTTTAGATGCTACTTCACACAGTGTTGACAAAGATGTACTGTAGCCAGGAATTTGTCAAGGGGGGGGGGGGTAGAAAAGCCCATAGACTAGGGCTGTGAACGTTTAGCAAAATTACTAAACGTTTAATCGCAAAATTTTGCGATCGTTTAGCGATTAATCGCAAGTACCTATGACCAACATAGACTATAAATGTGCCTTGAACATGATGAATATGTAAAATTCGTTAGTGACGTCGGCCGGGGGACATAGTTTCCATGAACCCTCAAACACGGATCCTCATAGAAGCTCAACTTTGATGGCGTATCATGTGTGCCATTTGTATAATTATGTATTTCACTTTTTCAAAAAGTCTAGTGAACATCTAATTTTCTGTAATGACTGCAGATTGTTTTTTATTTCGTACGGAAAAATGGGTTTTGCGATTAATCGCTGGTAGCTTTGTACTAAACGTTTATTACACATGCGATCGTTTAGCGATTAATCGCTAAAGGGTCACAGCCCTACCATAGACAGACTGTCAGTGCTCCGCGCCACCATGGGTTGGCTCAGAGCACAAGAAAATTTTGGCCCAAAATGCTTCCCAGATTGCTGGAAATGGCACTTGCAAGGTCTATTCACAGCATATAGAAAGGGGAAACACTAGCAATATTGTAAATATTATTTCATTAAAAGATGAAATTGCTATATGGGCAATTACACAGTAAACCAACACAGAATTAGATATGCATATTTTGTTTTGTTAATTAGTTCCATTTGTTTTATTATGTTCAGGGCTAATCCTTAGATGTATAGAAATAGCCTAAAAATTTTCATCTTGCTACCTCAATTTTGAAAAAATATTTCTATGTACAGTAGGTCCTATGGAAAATATAACGGGCGAACATTGACATGTATACATAACGGGTGTAACACATTGACATACAAAATAGAAATGGCTATTTTTCAGAAAGTTTATCATGTACATACTTTTTGCTATTTTCTGACGATATGTAGCAGTACTTACCTTGCAAAACACGATATCTCAAGGTAGAAAGCTTGGATGAATTGTATACTTAGTATGTAGATGGGTTATGGTGAGAGGAAGAACCCTATTGTGTTTGGTGGAGGTCAAAGGTCATTTGGGGTCACGGGGGGTCAAACTCTGAAAACCTTGTTAACACGATATTTCAAGGTAGGAAGGTTGAATTAATTTCATACTTAGTATGTAGGTGCCTTATGGTGAGAGGAAGAATCCTATTGTTTTTGGTGGAGGTCAAAGGTCATTTGGGGTCACCAGGGGTCAAACCCTGAAAACCTTGTTAACATGATATCTCAAGGTAGGAAGCTTGGATAAATTTCATACTAAGTATGTAGATGACTTATAGTGAGAGGAAGAACCCTATTGTTTTTGGTGAAAGTCAAAGGTCATTTGGGGTCATCAGGGGTCAAACCTTGAAAACTTTGTTAACACGATATCTTGATGTAGGAAGCTTAGATAAATTTCATACTTAGTAAGTAGATGTGTTATGGTAAGGCAGAGAATTCTATCATTTTTGTTGGAGGTCAAAGGTCATTTGGGGTCACCAGGGGTAAAACTCTGAAAACCTTGTTAAACATGATATCTCAATGTAGGAAGCTTGAATAAATTCATACTTAGTATGTAGATGCATTATGGTAAGGCAAAGAATTCTATCGCTTTTGGTGGAGGTCAAAGGTCATCTGGAATCAGGGGGCATCAAACCCTCTAAACCTTGTTAACATGGTATCTCGGGATAGGACGCTTGGATAAACTTCATACTTAGTATGTAGATGCGTCATGGGGAGGGGGAAGAGCCCTATTATTTATGGTGGATGTCAAAGGTCATCTCGGGTCACCATGGGTCAAACCCTGCAAATCTTTTTAACATGATATCTCAAGGTAGGAAGCTTTAATAAATTTTATACTGAATGTGTAGATGCCTTGTGGTGAGGGGAAGAACCCTATTAGTTTTGATGGAGGTCATGTCAGGGCACCAGGGGTCAAACCCTGCAAACCTTGTTAAACACAATATCTCGAGCTAGGAAGCTTGGATAACTGACACTTGTCATTCTTTATATATAAATTTAAATTTGTCATGTTGAGAGGAGAAAGCACAGAGAGATCTCTCCTAAGAATTTTTTTTTCATGTTTTTGTTTTTCAAGTTTTGGTGGGGTTTAAAGGTCATGTAAGGTCAGCAGGGGACCAACTGTGAACACATCATAGAAAATGATGTAGTACAGAAGTATAAATTTGAGGGATGAACCTGGGTGTATTAACAAAGCACCCCCTTTCGACAAGGAATCACTAAGCCTTTGGGCTTTCTGGTATTTTGTACAGAAATAAGGGTTTTGCAATTAATTGCTGGTAGCTTTGTACTAAACATTTATCACACATGAGATCGTTTAGCGATTAATAGCTAAACGGTCACAGCCCTAGTCCATAGGAGCGAATTTTCCACAAGCTACTCCTCAAGAAATTGTACAAATAAAGTTTGAAGTTCCACTTATGATGTAACACACACAGTCCTGTGTCTTGCAAACATACATGCACTGTTGATGCGGAATGAGTATGTTTGGGTATTACAAATGTGTAGAAAACATTGCCAGCCACCCAGTTGAACACCTTTATGTAAATACTGTACTGATACTGACAATGCAAAGATACAGTACCAGCATTTCTTGACTATTTACTATCATTTTGATCTAATTTACAGAGGTGACCGCACTTTGTAATACCATGGATGAATTGGACTCTTTTTTAGACGATCTCGAACAGAAGAACGATTCTCTTAATGCCAAGTTAAAAGCATTGCTGGCATCCATGAAGGAAGAGGAGAATGGCGACACTCAAGCAGAAACTACTGAAGTAAAGAAAGATGATGGAAAGTGATGAACATTCCTCATAAATAAAGAAGTGCAATAAAAAAGATTTAATAGTATTGCTTTAATTTTTAGCAAGAGAAGAGATTCAAACTGACATTTTGAAATCAATGATTATTCTAATGAGACAAGGCAATACATACAGTAAGCATAATGAGATTTATCACCAAAGTTAAATCCCTGACAGTTGGCCAAGACAAGTTTCAGATACAGTATATAATAGGAAGTTTATGCAGAGTTGATACATGATTGATTGTTATCAGTGAAGGTATCATTGAACATTGTGTTGAGATACTGTATTATTCCTCACAAGCCAGTGAGCCACAACTGGAAAAAAGGCTGTGGCCAGCCTGACTTAAACCAATTGGTTAGAAACTGAGCCGCAAAACCTCATCTAACTCTAACTCCTCACATTTGGTGAAGTAAAGTCAAGGAAATGAGTTTTACGGTTTATGCTCATTCCCATAATACTGTACATGCAGTGTACATGTGATTTTAATCTGCTCAGGTAACACTAAGATAAACCCTAATGAGGTAAATTAACAAATTACAGTACCTCCAAACTATAGTACTGAAAATTTTTCAAGGTATTTTTAAAGGGAGAAAATACCTTTTTGCTAACAAGTTCCCTACAAATTTATTTTGACAGTTTACAGTATCAGGTTACAGTATTTCATGTGCCCAAATTCTTTTTTGATGAATGCAAATAAATACACATTACTATAACAATTTAAGTCCAGACACATTTCAAATGACAAATGATGTACAGTACTGTTGCGCAGTACATGACCTTACAAAAATACACCACTTGTTAAGTGTAACAGTATGCAAAGTAAGACTAGATCACTTCCATTTGAGATTTTATTTTTTTTTCATTTTGTATGACTTTGAAAATTTTCCATTAACTTGTCAAAATCACAAAGGGGTTTCACTTCCTGTAAGATTTTACATTTTCATCTGAAGTCATACTGTGATGACTGGCTAAAACAATGTTTCACATATATATGTTCATTGTAGGGAAGTTGTCTCCCTGTTTTATTGCAGCTGTCCACTGTACATGAATATGGCATATCAGTTGTACCCATCCTAAGATACTGTATGTAGCCTTGCAGGTATGTAGATTTTAGAAAAGTGACAAAGTTCTGTTTTAATGTAATGTTTGTTGGAAAAATGTTGGGCATATTGCTACATATACAAAATGGAACATAGTGGCATTCAAAAAGTGTTGGGCATTGTACCATACAAAATAATGGAACATATTGTGGCTTCATGTTCACTTAAGTCTGTATTAAGTTTGTACATGCTCCACCATTCTAAGATTTGTATCATTTACCCAGGCCTGTAAAGATGTGGTGACACACAACTCCAAAAGCCCAAGACTTGCAGAATCAAATTCCCTAATGAAAGATTTGTTGAAAATGTTTGGTATCTTTTACCGGCCTCCTGATATACCTCTTCAGAATTTCATTTCTGAAGTATTTCATTACCTTTGCGAAAACAATGATGTGAAATGTTGCATAGAGTTTATATATTTCTTTTGTTAGCACTTCACAGTTAACTCTAAACGACTTACCAGCTACTGTAGTTAACTTACTAGTGAGTGATACTGACTTTTTAGTTCGATGACAGAGAAACCTATGCGGTCAGAATGGCATGTGTGTGTGTGTGTTTGGGTATTTGTGATGCTTAGCTCTCTATCATGTCTCACAAAGGGAATTCCGACAGTTTTGTACTTTGCATGTGGATGCCCCATATTGAGAGGGACAACCATATTGTTTTTGGTGAAGGTCAAAGGTCATCTGAGGTTACAAGAGGTCAAACTGAAAACCTTGTTAACACAATATCCCCAGTTTGAAAGCATAGAAATTCTTCATACATAGCACGTGGACATATTTTTATAAAGAGGAAGAACCCTATTGTATTTGGTGGAGGTCAAAGGTCATCTAAGGTCAGCAGAGGTCAAAATCCAAAAACCTTGTTAACATGATATCTCAAGATAGGAAGCATGGATACTCTTACTGTGTAGCATGTAGATGTATTTTATGATGAGGAAGAACCCTCTTGATTTTGGTGGATGTCAAAGGTCACCAGAGGTCAAACTCTGAAAACATTTTTAACATGGTATCTCAAGATAAGAAGCATGGATATTCTCCATACTTAGCATATGGATGTATTTTATCAAAAGGAAGGTTTGTGTTGTTCTTGGTGAAGGTCAAAGGTCATCTGGGGTCATCAGAAATGAATTCATTGAAACCTCAATGCATTTTTGCATTCTTGTTTAAGTAGGTGACTTTGACTTCAAAGGAAACCCCTCAGGGCATTTCAATATTACAGCTGCCCTTTAAATGTAGGGTTAAAAAAATGGATAACATACTTTAAGGCTTATCTTGTGAATCCTGGCCTTCAGCATCAAAACTTTTTATATATATTTAGCAAATGCTGTTGATGGTGGTGTAAAGTAGAAACACCCTGTATCATGGTCACTAATAGATAGACTTAGGAGCTGTGGATATTCAGCAGTTTAAGTGCTTTATTCTCATAAAATCGTCAGGACTAATATTTTTGGCAAAAAGTAATTGAAACTGAACATATTGCTTGTTTGACTATCCGATCTGAAGACAGTTCTGTTGTGTGAAAAGATATGCCTCAGAAAAGAATTGAAAATTGGGTGGATGATATCAGTTAGAATATAGCATTGAAATTACATGCAGCCATTTTTTAAGATACCTGTTGCATAATGTTAATGTGTAAATCAAGCACTGTATATTCTAGTCTAAAAATTAAGTGAGTGAAACAGATATTTTCCAGTGACCTATGTCTCCACACTGAGGGTTGTTAAGGCATCAAGTGTGTATTAAAGAATAGAAACTTTAATTCCAGTTGCTGCTAAAAATTACTTTCGAATCTGTGACCACTGAAATTGTAAGGTCATGAACAATTGCAACCAGTTCAGCTGTTCAGTTTGACCAGGGCAGTTTCTGATTTTGTGGTAGTATGCATGGTTTCTTATTTTCTTGTATTAAAAGACTTGATTTAACTCGAAGCTCATACAATAATTTTTTTTTGTATGGCTAATACAATGTTAACCCTACAGTAGGTTATTCTATTCTTATATAACATTAATCAATCATTGGAAGGATATTTTTGTCAGGAGTTAAATGGTGTTTGAATGTAAAATATCAACTTGACACAGATTACTTGAAATAGGTGATATTCCAGTAGCAAGTCTATCGAGTAAAAGCGAACTTTAAGAAAGTGATAAAAAGAAGGCACATATTCCTTATCTCTGGTTCCACAATTATTCTCTGTGGAATTGATAGTGTGGAGCTGATGTTTCTGGAGCCAGGAGGTAGGCTGCTGTGGGAATGTCTAGATGAGACCAGTCTTACAGGAACTTACTCGTAAACATTGAAGTTGGGTGGGGGTAAGTGCAAAGAAACCAATGCACATTTTGCCTTTGCTGTAGTAGGTACTGAACCATATGCAGGTTCTGACAACTGTTTACAGACTTACTGTACAATACTGTAATTTATATATCTTCTGTATGCATGTAATACTTGTTCTTCCTTTCATTTTATCCAACCTACACAAGTTGAATTTTACCCCGTTTAATACTTGGACATATGCAGTATTGTGACTTATCATTCTGTTTATTATGAGTATACTGTAGGCCTACCTAATTATGTTTTTTTTCCTGCACAAGAGTTTTAGAGTTATTAGTAATTCTAGATCTGCTTGTTTCATATGCCAGCCTAGACCCAGATCAGTACATGTAAATGACTGTAATCTTACAGAATACAAAGCTAGAAGAGTAGGAGGGCAAGCAATACTTTGCAGAGAGTACTTGCCCAGACGTAAGAGCTCTCTATGTACAGTACTTCAATCTCAGACCTGAATAGCAGAATTATTTTATATTAGAGAATTTTGAGTACAGAACAGTAGGTATGGCGAGATTTTGGAAATAGGGAAATTTCCACTGGTAAATTAATTGACTGGACTTGTTGGCCCTGATAAAGTTAGTTCAAGTGTCTAGGGCTGGCACAGGGTACTAGCTGATTAGGATTTAGCTGTCTTTGTCAGATCAGTTTAATAAGATGCAGAACAAGAACTGGAATTAATAAAACAAGATTTTATAGCCAGTACTAAATATTTTGTCTCCTGATTGCTATTTTGCACTTGCGAACTTTCGTCTGATCTGGTGGTACCTCTATTTTCCCCCTTAAAGTGTTATCCAAAGTTGAAAAATCCCAGTCTCACTTCTTGAATGCGATTAGTTAAAAGATGCACTCCTACTAGTTTCACAATTCTACTTGGCTAAGTTTACTCTAGTTTGTCCTATTTCAAAAACTTCTTGTCTCAACACCTCCCTGACAAAGACCTATACCTACTGGTGTGTTACAGGGATCAGTTGAAACCAAAAAGAATCACAGGAGAAACCATGGTAAAAAGTTCTGTCTGGTTTATCTCAAGTTAATTTCATGATGGTTTCTTGAAGAGTCAAAGATGATGAAGAATAATGAACTCTTGAAAATAGGCATAATAGAATACAGAGAGCAAAATTAACTTTCTGATCATTGGTCCAAGATGTTCTCTCCTCAGATCCTTGCCAGCGTGGCACTGCATTGCTCTTACATGGGACCCTTGGTCATGCCTATAACTTACTTGGTGATCTCATTTAATTCAAAGCCAATCAGAGGGGCTTTAAGGGTACACCTCCTGATGTTTGGGTTTCAGGGTTACTATAGTTCTATGGAGTTGCCTGCTAGTTCTCGGGTACTGTGCTCGACAGAAATTAGCTGACAATAATTATGTAAAAGAATTGACCACGACTGAGCGGAGGGAAGGATATCTGAGACAAGCCCTAGGGGTAACAAGAAGGTTGTGAAACTATTACATAACACTACAGTAGTCAATTGCTCAGATCAATTTTGATGAAAACACTTGATCTTCCCCAGCGGCTTTGAGGTAGTATTATTCCTTAATCTATTGTGCAATGTAGGCTTCAATATATCTCACATTTCACTCATGTGCAGTTGTCACTGTCCAATCAAAGTGGCTTATTCTGTAGGCATAGTTAAAATTTGACCACATTTTATGTCATCAACATACAGTAATTTTTCTCCCAAACCTAAAATGTATTTTAGTTGATATCTGCATTTGATTATTGCTCATCTTCTGTCCTGTAACAGACTATACTGTGCACCTCACTAGTTTTAAAGCTAAATGCATAAATGGAGGTGTAGCTGCATGCTTAGTGTGTGAAATATCACCATGCAACTACAATCTAGGAAGAAGAGCATCATCATCAGTTTATACTCTTTGATTGTCTCCTTATGGGTTCTAGCTGCTTTGAGCAATCTGCACTCTATTCAAGAACATCCCTACATACTTGGAAAACTATGCCTTTATCAAGCAAAAACTCACTGTGTATATTAAATGACTTCAAATTCATAATCTACCTACTTCCAAAATTCTACACCAGAGCTGTATATTTAAAGGTCTTGATTACACTCATTAAACAGAGAGCAGGAATATACATTTGGTCAAAGTATCTACCTAGACAAGAGGTTTTGTTCCATTTAAGGTGAATGAAACTCTCCCCCAGAAAAGTAAAGCTTCTCTTACATAGTTTCATTCTGCCCCCTCCTTTAAAGAAAAAAAAAAAACCTGTTTGGTGTACCTCCCAGGTGAAGCTAAAATAGGCTGTGCTGAGTTTACATTGCTTAAATCCACCTCTTCCAGTGAGCTGTGTGCCATGCATTGGGTACACGACTGATCTACAAAAGTCATTATTGACCAATCACAGTGATGTTATTGTTTGAACTTGCATCAAATCAAAGCTCAGTCATCATTTGCAAATCTGTCAATAGAAATTTCTTACAGACTCAGGATGCTACAGCCTCTCTAAGGTTGTTAACTCAAAGCAGAAGGTCACAGAAAAATAAAAACTGTAGTTCAACTAACAAACAATTGTTTATTTTAGCAGTAAAAATGTACCACAAAGTTACAACCTTTTATCAAGAATACCATCATGTAAAAAAAAAAAATCACAACCATTATCATTCTCTGTTAAAGAAGACAAATCCTTGCACAATTTACTAGCATGATACTATAACCAGAAGGCTTAAAAATAATGCAACCAAAGAAATAGTTTTGTATCAGTCTCCACATAGATACACACACTACAGTCTGCTGATTAATTACCACCAGCTACAACAGTGTGTCCTTCACCTAGTAAGTTTTAAGCTATTGCAGAGGAGATTTTATTATCTTATTGATGATGGCTATCAATATAAAGTCAACACTATGTTTTGGTAGCAAGTTTTGCTGCTGGAATAATTGTTTTTATGTAAGTGAGATATGCTGACCTTTGTCAGTGCTAGACACTGTCCTGAAACTGTTTCACTCTTAATGACTGAAATTATGTGGGCACAGCAAATTACATCTATTTTCTGTATGTCTATGCTAAGCATGAAAATAAACTGTTTCTCTCTCAGTAGCACTGATCTTTGTATTCCTTATCCTATAGGGGTGGGCTTGCTGGTAAGGTATGCTGATATTAAATTCTGGTGGAACCATCTACACCTTTTCTTGGTTCTAAATGACACAAATTCAGCAAAGATGTTTGCACTGAAACTGAGTGTGGTATTAAAATTGGTGAAATTAAGAAGTGTTCTAGTGGTTGGATTCAGATGTCAAATGCTATACATCTGCTGCAGGTGTTCCTCCACAATCAACAAACTAGAATTTCTTAACTTTCATCAAAGGTGTGCAGGCCCACAGTCAGCCAAGGTATTGGCAGGGAAGGAAGGAAACCTACAGAAAAATACTTTCTGTAAAACAGTTGCTGGCATAGACAGGTTAATTCTGTCAAATGATAAAAAGTTCTTCTTGATGCCACAAAAAAGCTCTTCTTGATTCCACTCATCAAATATTTCAATGACTGTGGAATGAAAAATCAGGACCTCTAACAGTGTAATGGTGTCAAATAAAAGTGAACTAAGTACGGACTACATGACAAATGGACAAAGGTCAAAGTACCACATCTTTTGAACTTTAGGCTTTTCAAGTCTGTACACTGTCCATACTCCATACAACCCATATAAAAGTCTTCACGATGTTGTAGATTGCAAGTCTTTTTCAATGTGCCCCTTAAAGTGTACCTAAAGTCTACCATTGTAAGAATATATATCTTAGAGGTTGGAAAATGAATCTCACTCATCCAACTCCCATGTTCATAGCTTAATCCATTGCTAAGATATAAAATGATGAAATTTATTCAATTAATTTGAAACAGTGGATTGTGCAATCATTTGTGTTACCCTTCCAATCTTGTAAAACTCAAATTACCTCCTGTTTTTTCCTTTCAAAATTAAGATGTTCTTATGACTAATTGAGTGTCCTCTCATAATTGTATGTTTTACATATAGGGTTTGTGTATTCAAGTCACCCTATAACATAAAGACAGTAAGTAATCACATTTGGGCACAAGGTGAAGTGGCTTTCATAAAAAACAAAGAAAAGCAAAGATGGTAATTTAAGTTCAGCAAGAATGACATCACATATTATTACACAATCTACCATTTTAAATTGAGTGAATAACCTTCATCATGTTATACCTCAGCTCAGGAATGCCATGTGAAGATGGAAGTTGGACCATTTGGACTCATATATGAAGCTCTGTAACATACACTTTTGAAATTTTTGGCTTTAGGTACACTTTAAGGAATTCAAAGTATCTATGGAAATGAACAGTACTGCATATACCACAAAGTACATCAAAATGAAGCTTACAGTCCTGTCTATACCCTTCAATCTAATTAAAACCTTATGGCCTTAAAAAGAGAAAACAAATATCAGCCAAAATTTTGCTGACTTTGAGAAGAATACAAAATTTGATGAAGTGTAATCACTTGCCTAAAGGGCATGAGCAGCCATCCAAAACTTATTTTAAAACATCAACTAAATCTGGCAAATCTTGTCCTCTTCCTTGAAGGTGTCTTTCTACAAAGTACCCAAAGTTCAAAATTTCAAAAATATTTGAGAAGTTGGGAAATGAATTTCACTGGTCCAGACTATCTTCATAGCTTATTAAGTTGCTGAGATATAAAATTTGGAAATTTATTCACATAACTTAAAAATTTAGTCCATTGTGTGATAATGTGTGATGTCCTTCTTGCACAATTCATATTGAATTGTTTCCTTCTAAACTCAAAATGTTTATATGGCCTTGAATAAAATTCTCTTTTCTTGAGAGTTATAAGGATACACCCTGTAAAGTCACTGCTTGCAATAACACAAATCACATTCTGGTATAAGATGCAAAGGCTTTAGGAAAACTAAGATGGTTATCAGAGTAGCACATGGGTAGGTTTACACATTGTGGCACAATTTATCACTTTATACTGGGTGAATAATGTTCAACGGTAAATATCTCAGCACAAAATGTGCCATTAAACTGCAGTTAATGGACCAATGTCATTGGAATTTCAACCTTGGTAACATTTTGCGATTTTAGACTTGAGGTACACTTTAAGTGATCTTTCAGAACATAAATGAAGGACAGTTTGCATGAATTAAACACGAAACTAAAATACTGAATTAACAAGAGTCATATATAATGAAGTATACTAATTACAAGTTGGGATGACTGCATTTGACCTTTAGTTTATCACATATTGTATTTACAAATATTTGAAAACAATTTCATGTTAAAGCACTTTTGTTTTGTAAGGTCCATTTCAAGTACTGCCTTTATATCCATGTCTCAATGAGCTTGTTTGCCTCTCCCAGAATCCACAAATTCTGCATCTAAGTCCTCATATATGCCCTGCACCCTTTTGTTTTCAGGATCAAATGGTGACTTGATATGAATCTGAGCGGGATAAACATCCCCCATCCTCTCAATGGTATATTCTCCTTGCTTCAAAAATTTATTGGTAACCTTTCCTCCATCAGGGTTTGAAATATATCCATAGCCAATGCTTTTCTTGATGTGAAAGCCGTACTCTCCTTGACGAAGGAAGCCAACAAGTTCCCCATCACGGCGGATGGCCTCCAGACCGAGGAGAGGGATGTGGCTAGAAAGACACAACAAAAGATGTCTGATATTAGCAGTACACAGTGGCATGTAAACATGTAACATAACACACTTCTGGCCCCCTGAGAGGAAGAGAAACACATAACTATTTCTGATCTTCCTAAAAGGTTATTGTACTTTTTGTCTGATCCAAGTAGGCTACAGGAGGATGGAAAGTTCTACTTGTCTTTGTTTAAAGATCTGAAGAAAAAGGAATGGCTTTGGATAGCAAACAAAAAAGAGATTATGGCTATTTATGAAGATCTTGAAGTCTTGGTCCTTTTTAGTCATGTTGCAATATTTTGGTTTCGATGATAACAGGAACCTATGCATTCATGATGGCATATGTATTTGTGTACGTATGTGTGTGTGGGTGAGGGTGTGTGTGTGTGTTTGTGATGCTTAGCTCGTTAACAGGCTATCTCAATAAGGGAACTCCAAAAGTTCTCAAACTTGGTACATAGATGCCCTATGTTGAGAGTCAGAACCCTATTGTTTTTTGTCGGAGGTCAAAGGCCATCTGGGGTCACCAGGGGTCAAACTCTGAAATGTTAACACAATATCTTAAGTTAGGAAGCTTGGATATATTTCATACTTAGTTTGTAGATGCATTATGGTAAGAGGAAGACCCCTATCATTTCTGGTGGAGGTCAAAGGTCATCTGGGGTCACCAGGGGTCAAACCCTGAAAACCTTGTTAACACAATATCTCAAGACAGGAAGCTTGGATAAATTTCATACTTAGTATGTAGATGGGTTATGGTAAGAGAAAGAACAATATTGTTTTTGGGTGGAGGTCAAAGGTCATCTGGGGTCACCAGGGGTCAAACCTTGAAAACCTTGTTAACACAATATTTCAAGGTAGGAAGCTTGGATAGATTTCATACTTAGTATGTACACACATTATGGTAAGAGGAAGAACCCTATCATTTTTGGTGGAGGTCAAAGGTCATTTGGAGTCACCACGGGTCAACCTTAATTTCCTTGTTAAGACAATATCTCCAGGTAGGAAGCTTAGATAGACTTCATATGTGTTGTGTGGATGCATTATGGTGAAAAGATGAACCCTATCATTTTTGGTGAAGGTCAATGGTCATCTGTGGTAACAGTATGTCAAACACTGAAAACCTTGTTAACACATTATCTCCAGGTTGGAAGCTTGGATAGATTTCATACATGATATGTGGATGTGTTATGGTGAGAAGATGAACCCTATCATTTTTGGTTGAGATCGAAGGTCATCTGGGTCACTGGGGTCAAACACTGAAAACCTTTTTAACACAATATCTCCAGGAAGGAAGCTTGGATAAATTTCATACTTAGTACAGTATGTGGATGCATTATGGTGTGAAGATGAATGCTTTTGTTTTGGTGGAGGTCAAAGGTCATCTGGTGTACACCAGAGTCAAGAAGCAAGAATTCCGAAGATTGTTATCTGGGGTAACCAGAGGTCAAAACGCAAAATTTCCCAAGAATTCCCAAGATCAGATGAACATATAACTGTATTTTTCCAACATGTTAAGATAGCACTTGACCAGTGACTGAAAGATATGGGACATCATGGCATTACTTGGAATCAGAACATACATCATCAAAACCTCAATACATTTTTGCATTCTGGTTTGTTATAAAATTGCTAATTCATGGAAAATAATTCCTTGCTTCTCATTTACTATACAATATTAAAGTACTGGCAAATCATGAAAAATGTTTGTGAGGGACATGCAGGAAATTTGCAGTATTAAAGTCCCAATACGAGTTCCCTGAAAACTTTCAATGGCCAAGAACATGCGGACGTGCTTCATGTTCTTCAGACAAAAAAAAAAAAAAAACCAGGAGAATGCTTTTTAACAGAAAAGAGCTTGTTAAAAGGGTATAAAACAAAAATAATCAAAAACAGTAATTCAAACAACTGTAAAATATGCAATTTGTTTCCTTTGTAGGCAGTCATTGGCACTTACGAATATTCATTAATCAGCTGCTTCGAGATCACATCATGTAGACAACTGTCCAGCACTGTGCAGCCAGTGTACATTTACTGCATACGCACTCCTTTACCGTATTTTCACTGTGCACTAATCAATGACGAATGTTAGGCTATGGTGTGCTTGATGCACGAATAATGTAGCTATAGGGCCGTAACACACAAGCAGTCAACTTGCGTGACTTGCGTGACTTGCGTGACATTGGCAGCCAGACTGCAGCTGTGGATGTTCATATAGCCTGCCTGTATTTTGCCTCGCTGTGCCAGAAAACATCTTGCTTAGGAGTTCAGGTGAGGTTTTCCTCCTTTTTCATGTTAGTTGTACAGCAATTTTGTTGGTGTGGGTAATTATTTCTAACTACAATTCAGTTCTAAGCCTACACTAACCTGAGTATAGTCCTAGGCTGTTTGTGTTATTAGTCCATCCGTTGAATATATGAGCAAATGCTCTGCACTATTTACATGTGTACATTTCACTACAGTTGAGCATGTAGGCAAGGCACCTACAGTTGTTTATTCATGAATAATCATAAACAAACAGACTTTCATTGGTTCATACTCCTGACTGATAGGTTCACTAGGAGGAGAGAACTCGAATTTCAGTTGGCAAATCCAAATTCAACATCTACATTTTGGACAAAGATTACTCCCGAAAGAAGCTAAGACTGTTCTTCTTAGTATGTTAGAACCTCTAAAACTGTTACCAACTTTATATATCTGGCTCTCGTGCTATGACGATTTTTGGCAGTTTAAGTATTCCTTTAAACAAAGTCGTACTGGGACACTATAAAGGTAGGGGCAACTTGATCATTCCTTTGAATTTTAACAGCCAGTCTTGTAAATAATAAACTTACTCCTCAATTGTAAAACAAGCCAGTTTCTTCTTTATTCCTGCTTCTTTCTGTTTTGCAATAACATCCCTCCCTCGGAATGGTACATCTGTCTTCATCTTACAGGTAAAGCCTAAGTTTGCTTCCAAAGGTGTATCTGAAGATCTCAAACTTGAATGCCAGTGTCTGTAACCTGCAATGCATTACATAAATACACACAAATGTTTCAGCTTGTATAAATGGTGTCACCTATGGTAGTGTAACCAGTTCATACTGTTTTTACTTCCATGGTTGTCTCTTAACCAATCATTTACAATTGTCTTGCCAAAATTTAATCATCCACACAAATATTTCACTATAATAACATAACATTTGAATAAAATAAAACTACCCCTAAGCCGTCATTTGATACTGTGCATGATGATCAGACTACTGCTAATAGTCTATATGAAGAGACTGCAGTGCTGTCAGAAGGTACCTAAGATTGGAAAGGCCATAATTTTGGCACTTTCTATGATAATTTGGACATTTTAAGACAAAAAAATCCTTAAAACTGAAAACTATTGGAGTGGAGCTACAGCCCCCTTGGCACCCTAGTTTCAACAGCACTGGACTGTCATCACAAGTTCATCATCAGATCATGATCTGATGACACTCAGGTAAAGTCAAATATGAACACAGGCTATGTCTGGAGTATATGTAAAACTAAAAATTACCTTTTTCCACACTGAGAGAGTCAATAGCCCTATAGCCTGCATTTATGATACCATACGGTGTGCCAGCCTTCATGACAGCCTTATAAACATCCACAGCAGATTCATTTGGCATATGTAACTCCCAGCCTAACTCTCCCACAAAGGTTAAACGAATTGCTCGTAGTGTGTGACCAGCAATCTCTATGAGTTGACTTGTGCCAAAAGGAAAATTCTCATTACTAAGGTCAGTTGAGGTCAGAGCCTGAAGGACATCTCGGCTGGTAGGAAACGAAAGTAGCAGGTTAAATTCAATGGCACTGTACATGACATGAGAAATGTTATTAGATGATGCACACCTGCACATGAGTTCATCAATTTATCACAATCAACCAGAACGCAAAAATGCATTGAGGTTTTGATGATATATATTCTAGTCCAAATAATGCCATGATGTCCCATATCTTTTAGTCACTGGTCAAGTGCTATCTTAACATGTTGGAAAAATAATTTTGGGTTCATATTTGATCTTGGGAATGTTTGGGAAATTTTGCATTTTGACCTCTCATGACTCAAGATGATGGTCTTGGGAATTCTTGGGAAAATTTGCCTTTTGACTTCTGGTGAACCCAAAAGATGATCTTGGGATTTCTTAAAATTTTGCTTTTTGACTCCTGAGACCCCAGGTGACCTTTGACCTCCACCAAAAAATAAAGCATTGATCTTTTCACCACAACGCATCCACATACTGAGTATGAAATCTATCCAAGCGATCCTACCTGGAGATAACAAGGTTTTCAGTGTTTGACCCCCAGTTACCTCAGATGACCTTTGACATCCACCAAAAATGATAGGGCTCATCTTCTCATCTTAAGGCATCCACATATCACGTATAAAATCTATTCAAGCTTCCTACCTGATGATATAGCGTTAACAAGGTTCTCAGTGTTTGCACCCCGGTGACCCATATGACCTTTGACCTCCCCAAACATGATAGCATTCATCTTCGCACCATAACGCATCCACATACTATGTATTAAATCTATTCAAGCTTCCTACCTGGAGATTATCGAGTTAACATGGTTTTCAGTATTTGACCCCGTGACCCCAGATTTTGACCTCCACCAAAAATGACAGGGTTCATTTTCTCACCATAAATCATCTACATACTACATATGAAATCAATCCAAGCTTTCTAGCTTGAGATATCATGTTTACAAATGTTTTCAAGGTTTGATCCCCTGTGACCCCAAATGATCTTTGACCTCCACCAGAAACAATAGGGTTCTTTCCCTTACCATAACACATCCAAATACTAAGTACGAAATTTATCCAAGCTTCCTTTCTTGAGATATCGTGTTAACAAGGTTTCCAGGGTTTGATCCCTAGTGACCCCAGCTGTCCTTTGATCTCCATCAAAAACAACAGGGTCCTTCCTCTTACCATAACGCATCTACATACAAAGTGTGAAATTTATCCAAGCTTCCTACCTTGAGATATCGTGGTAACAAGGTTTTCAGAGTTTGACCTCCGGTGACCCCAGATGATCTTTGACCTCCACCAAAAACAATAGGGTTCTTCCTCTTAATATTGGGCATCTATGTACCAAGTTTGAGAACTATCAGAGTTTCTCTTCTTGAGATAAGGTGTTGACGAGCAAAGTGTCACAAACACACATACACGCGCACAGTGTGCTTTACATACTGTTTGAGGACCTTACTGTTTTCTCTATTGTGTTGCTTCCTTAACCCTAACTTTAAAAATAGACTCTATTGTTAAACTTCTGAGGACATGAGAAATATATTGTCTTTCCTTCTTAGGACCTGAAATCCATTGTTTAGGTCCTCAATCTGAATGGAAAGTAAGTGCGCACATACACACATACGCCATCATGAATGGATAGGTTTCTCTTATCATCGAAACCAAAAATGCTATATTGATAAAAGTCTTGATAAATGTTACATTTTCCTCAGATAACCTTTTTTTTTAAATTTCCTAATACTGCCATGACTTACATTTTCACTTACACTGGACATTCCAATCTTCAGTAAGCTACATGCTTATCTGATATACTGTAAAAATCAGCCATATTATTTGCTGACCTTTTCTCCTTTGATTCTGTAATATTTTCTTTAGGTCAAAAGTTTGCAAGATATGATGACCAAACAGATATGGTATTTATTAGAAACTGATCTGCTTAGATATCCAGACCTTACTTTTGGAACTACAAACTGTGTATCTATTACCTATCCAATTCAACTTGGTCTCTGTGAACATGGGTGAATGCCTTTTTTAAGTAAATAAAGACTTCTTGTGCATACCCTACCAGTGTTGGCACTAGAACTCAGAATTTTTTTTTTTTCCTGGAGGGAGTGGGAGATTCCCTCCAAAATATTTTGGGCTAGAATTTGTTTCAAAGGGGGATCTCAATAAGTTGCAATACAAAAAGTCAATTTTTCCCCAACCGATTTTCCCAGCAGGGATATTCCTGCATGCAAGTTTGATGCATGTAGGATTGTTGAGAAAAGTGGGCAAATTGTGCAGTCCTACTGCCTAATGTGAACACTGCCCTACACAAAAGATTAAGCTGTGCAATGAGAGTACATGTCAATATCTTATCTATTGTATAATCAACTGCACAAAGTTCTACACTGGCCAGGGATGAATGTCATTCTAGAAGTGACAGTGGTTTATTACATCAACGAAATGCAAATAGAAGGAGGATTTATTACACCCGAGCTCCCCTTTGTGAGGTCTGGTCAGTGTGTTCTGATTTTTAAGCAGACCTGTTTATGTTAATGACTTATGTAGCACCAAGCAAGCTCCTTACACTGATTTAACAATAATCAAGTGCTGCAACTCTTCCATTAATTTCTTTCTCACAGTTTCCATGAAAAATTCGTGCAGTGTAAATAAAGTTTACCTTTTTGGACCCTGAACACTAAGCAAACTCATTTGCTCTGTGGCATCCAGTAATTCACAATTAAACCTCTGGTCTTGAATCACTGTTTTAAAATGTGTCTTTGTGTGCTCTGCACTGAAGCCTGCTGCAGCAATGTAGAACCCTCTGTCTTCAAATTTAGGTGCAATTGAACTGGATCCATCCCCTGGACTAATGGGACTAACTGTCAGGTCACTCTCCACCCCTCCAGCACTGTTTAAGATACAAGTATAGATGGTGGAACCTGTTGGAAATAATTTGTAAACAACTGTATGAAGACAAAAGTATTGATTGTATAAGGTAGGCCAAACATTAACCATTTACAGAAATGTACTACTTTTACAAGTCTACATCTCACTTTCGACTTTTTCCCTCCCTCAGGGAAGAGGAGAGCAACTAAATCAGTGCACAGGCACACAGGTGGGGAGCAGAAGAACCCCTATCTTGGCAGAAAAACATGCTCTTTATCTGGACAAACCTTTGACATTTTTACAAGTAAATATGCTCAGTTGTCTCTGCCTCCCCGCCCCTTCAAACTCAAAGCAGTCCCAAACCTGTATGTATGTTACTTTAAGTAATATAACAATAACAGATCCAATAACACCACATGATGTCTGAGAGGCTAAAATTAATTTCTTTTGTGATCCACCTGCTATTAAATTAAATGTGAGGACAAGTTTCCCTTACCAGTAACAACATACTGGACTAATTCATGAGTATAACCAGAAAGCCAGGAGGCTTAGTGATTCCTTGACTGCAAGGGGACCTTTGACCTTCACCAAAAATAATTGGGATCATCTACTCAATATGATGTATTTAGTAACATCCTCACAGTTACCCTTTTTGAGAGGCTGTTTACAAGCATATCATCACAAATACACACAGACACATACAAAATTAGGTCTAGGTACCTTAGGCTAGGCTAGGGCCTACCTATAGACCTGCAATTCATTAGGCCTAACTTTTGATTAGTAGCCTATGTAGACCCTATGTGATGCAACATCTGTGCATCCTACACTCCTATGAGAACGCACATTGCACAACCAGCGGAAACGAAACAGCCGCTAACACAAACTCACAGACCACAAACCTCCATCTGTGGCAATCATAACATACCTACAAAGCTCTGTCAGGGCCTAGGCTTAAATGTACATATCCAACACACTTATAAAAACACCACAAACAGCTGTAGGCCTATGCTAGGCCTAACTTTAGGCCTAGAACCTATTCCATGCATACTTAAATACTTCTTCCAAAGTCTGTTCGACTCTCCAGTGAAGCGCCAAGGGGTGAAACCAAATGTTACTCTCGAAGTTCCTAACAGCAATGTTCAAAAAATGTCTAAAAATTTTGGTTTATACAAGCGATCCTGTTTTTATTAAACATTCTATCAATCTTGTTACAAGGGTGGTCACACTATTGTATGCTATTTAATAATTGGCAAGTATTGCTGTTCAAATGTGACACAGTATACCCATAGGCCTAGCTATGGTTATGTTCATACTTGCACTTAGGGCTCCAAAGTTAGGCCTAGGCCCTAGCAACAATCACTCCAGCAATAAATGTAGGCTAGACATGTTATTCTCTGAAACATGCACGCAACCTTTGATCGTGAATAGCCTAGGCCTAACGTTAGGCCTAGTTCAGGGAACAGAGTTATGTGAGACTGAGGACTAGGCTTAGGTTACCTAGGCTTCCTAACTTATACATGAAAAGTGTATTAATAGCCTATGTAGGCCAAGGCCATATGATAGAATGTCTGTGGGTCCTACACTCTTACGAGAACCCATGTTGCAGCAGAACCAGCCGAACCGAAACAGCCGTTAAGTTGGTAACACAAACTCACATCAATCACAAACCTCTGTCAGGGCCTAGGCTTAAATGTAGGCTACATATCCAACACACTTCTTACTACACAACAAACAGCTACAGGCCTAGGCTACTGCAGTACACATAGGCTAGGCCGAGCTTTAGGCCTTGGTTCTACTCCCTACTTTCCTACTTTTTCCCAAGTCCCTTCCAATTTCTGGCGAATTAGCGTCAAGGGGCGAAACCAAACGTGACACTTGAAGTTCATAACAGTAACAATAGTGTTCAAAAATATCTGTAAATTTTGGTTCAGCCTATAGGGCCTAGGCCTACAAGTGATCTTGTTTTTTTTTTCAAATATTCTATCAAACTGCTAAATCTTTGATCGTGAATGGTCTAGGCCTAGTTCAGGGAACAAAATGAATGAGAGACTGAGAACTAGGCCTGAACTATATTAGGCTAGGCCTAATATGAAAGTATAGGCCTAGGCCTAGTAGTAGCCTTGGGCTTGGCCTAGGCTCATAGGCCTAGGCTGCCTTGTTGGTAACACCAGCTCACATCGATCAAAGACCTTTGTGAAAGAGTACGCCTAAACTGGATATCCAACACACTTCTTAAAACGCAACAAGCAGCAGAAGGCCTAGGCTAGACTACGTAGTACTGCGTTACCTAGGCTAGGCCTAACTTCACGTTTAGGCCTAGGGCCTACTCCGTACTGTAACGTTACAGTACTGTAGGCCCTAGTCTACTTCAGTCTTCAGGCTGTTCCAAAGTCCCTTTGACTCTCTGGCGAAGAGCCAAGGGGAGAAACCAAACGTTACTCCCGAAGGTCTGCTCTGTAAAGGAGCTACGTCCCCGAATACGAAAACAGACCAACCTCTCGAAGGCCTAAGCCTTATTCTTGAATGCTGTACTGTATGCATCCATTCAGGTCGTAAAGTGGTGAATCACTGCATTTTTTTCTGCAGTACGGAGTAGCAGACAAAATGTTGAGCTACCTGTGCTGCAGAAAAAAGACAGACGTGGTGCATTCACCTGTCAAATGGAACGCAGCCTATGTACGGCTTGTTGTTCGTATTTACTACTTCGATTCAGCTGCGCTAGCTACAGATGTATATAGTGACTGTACTGTACCTTGAGTAGGTCGGTACCTCGAGTAGGTCGGTACCTCGAGTCGGTCACTACATACAAAACGTATACAACACAGACTTTACACAATTTTTAGGTGATCGACTCATGGTATCACCATGCAACTGTACGTACCTCGTACGAAATACACGTACGTATGTACTGCGCTTACAGATATCGTTATAAAGCAGCATTACGGATACGGATGTCCATGGGTACAATTACGTTTTAGGGGTTTTAGAGCGCGTGTCGTAAGTCTACATAGATTGTTATGACGTCATTTGACGTGAATGGTCCATCTAGGCTACTGTAGAATGACCGCGTTTAGAAAATACCAATTTTGAGCTCAAATGACTTTTAATATCCGTGAAATTTTAGGGCAAATATGCACAAAATAAAAGTAAGCTACACCACAAGTTTCAAGTTGAACCAAGTTTTACAATCACAGATATTCTGCTTGAAATATTTTGAACCTTTTGACCTCTGGTGACCCCAAATGACCTCTGACCTTTACCAAAAACAATAGGGATCATCTTTCTCATATGGGCCATGCACATGCCAAGTATGAAATTCTTGGAAGTTACACATCTTGAGATAGAGTGTTTACAAGCAATTTCCAAGATATTTACCATTTGACCTCTGGTGACCCCAAATGACCTTTGACTTCCACCAAAAACAATAGGGATCATCTACTCATTATGGGCAACCTACCTGCCAAGTATGAGATCCCTCGGAGTTACCCTTCTTGAGATATCGTGTTTACAAGGTTTTGACCTTTTGACCTCTTGTGACCCCAAATGACCTTTGACCTCCACCAAAAACAATAGGGATCATCTACTCCATATGGGCAATCTACATGCCAAGTATGAGATCCTTCGGAGTTACCCAGCTTGAGATATCGTGTTTACATGCCAAGCGTCACATACACACACACACACACACATACTGGTATTCATCACAAACCGAGGACCTGCGCATGTTTTCATGTATGCATATTCACCTGCGGACCAGCACATACAACTATGAGATTGATGAATGAACACATGCATTGTATTACTACCGTCTCGGGGGCCCTATACACACCAATTGGGAAGTCACATATATCTCCTAAGTCCACTATATTGGCAATACAATATAAGTCCACCAGTTGTATCCTACACACCTGAGGACCTCTGAAATTTTCACACACCTGTTTCAAATTCATAGCCAGTAGAGGACTCTGCCCTTACCTATACCTAGATAATGGAAAACGTGTGTAGAATGCAATGGAACTAAATTTACTCGAGGACCTGGGTTTAGGTCCTCAGGTGGAAAAAATGTCGTCAGGTGGTAGGTGTGTATTCTGGTCAAGGTCCTCCGCTGGATATCAATACAAGTGCACCCATACACACACACATACACATACATGACATCACCATCACATAGATTCCTTTGACTTCGTCAAGGAATCAAAAATAACATCAAACCCATTTATTTCAGTGGCAGGTAGCATTACAGACAAGAAATATTCATTGTGAAATGAAACAAATATTTACCATTTGGCTTTCGAACATCATTTGTAAATATCCAGTCTGCTGCCTTCTGTGCATCTGGACCAATCAGGTAATATTTACCAAAGTATGACATATTAAAGGCAGCCACACCATTCCTACATGTAAGGCACTCATCACCAATCTAATGAGGAAATGAGTCTTTTCATTAAAATAGGTCTACAAATAATGATAGGTAGTGGAATCTGCCAGATGAAATTAGTACTCAATACAAGATTCCTGTATCATGAGTGTTCAAAATGGGTGTGTTCATTTTGGGGGAGGGGTCTTTAACACAGAGTTTGTGTTGAGAACCTCATCACCTCCCACAGGGATCAGTAAAAACAGTCACCTCTTGACAGGTCTTGTAAAAACTTCCTAAGGTCCCTCAATAAAGCATTTAAGAGGTTCCCAGCCAGTTAATCAACACCCTCTAGACCTCTGGGTTGCAAGGAGTAGGCATCACAGTATTACATTTACATCATATTATCAGAGGTATACGTAGAAAATGTTAGACCATCCATTACTGCATATTATGCAAGCAATTTTTCAATAGCTATGCAAAACAGAATGACTCAAGTTGAGTTTGATTGACAAAGAACAGTGTCATTCGCCAAGAACAATTGCATTACTTCAAAACCACTTTGATAAGGTAACTGGAAAAGGTATTTCCTGAGGCCAATTTGAAAAACAGCTTTAAGAAGCTGGTAACACATTATGTGGCAAGACAGAGAAAAAGCAATTACTTGTCCAGTTAGAGGTCTATATCTGCCTACTCAAGTATTAATTCCCTAATGTATCAATGACAAGAGGAACACTTACTTATCAGTACATTTAGCAGAGGAAGACTTAGAACAGGCCCTCAGTAACAGTGCATTAATAGAGGTTTTTCACTGGCGTCACTGTGCTGCGCTTCTCTCTATTTTGACAGCCAGGTGTCCATTGTACAACAATTGTAACTAAGGCCATGTCATGCACATGTATCGATAACACATTTTCTGCGCATGGGCAGTGACAGCCAGTATGCCAAACTGAAACGCAATGACGTCACATGAAAAACCTCTATAGCAGACATAAAACAGTGCATTGCTACCTACGGCACCAGAGCATAAAGTGGCAAAAGGTAATAAGACATTAGGTCACCCTTAAGTCTATTACAGCACAAAGTCTGTCTTTTCTGTGGTCACAGCAATTACAAATGGATCAAGGAAATAAAAGAAATAGGTTTGCAACTATCCTACCAGGTCATGATGTTTAGGGAAATCAAAGGTGTAGTCATCCTCAAGCCGCTCACAGTACTCATAGTCTTTGTGTGGTGGATGATCATAGCTCCCATAGAAGTCGTAGTCTTTGACCTAAACAGGAAAAGGAAACAACCTGTCTTTCTCCTAGACCAACCAAACAAATCAACAAATATTGCAAAATTATACTTAAAAGTTTTTTACAAGAAGAAGACACATAATGCCACATTAGTGTTGATGGCTTATACCATAATCAACAGTAGTAGTCAGCTACTGCTTGAAACCAATTATACAATTACACAATTAGGCCAATGCTTGCTTATTATAATGTATGAATTTCATGTTTTGACATTAATCTCGTGAGTCAGTAGGGATATCCTTGGCACTGTACACACTATTGAACCATACAACTCACACACTGGAGTTGAGGGACTTAGTTCCATTACTTCAGTGTTTAAAGATTGTCATTTCTTTCAAGATTTCCATGATAAAATTTAAAATAAGTCAACCTTTATTAAACCCAAGATATCAGAGGCCTAAGAAAGAAGTCTGTGTATAAGACTCTGCCTATGCACTGATTATGTTCATGCTGATAACAAGTTCTGTGTAAGTATTCTGCAATGTGCTATTAGCAGTACTAACATAGCCTATCCAGTCAGTCCTACAAAAACATATATATAAACCTAGCACTCAAGTGCCACTAAAAAATCTGTTTCACTTGATTTATGCTTTTAAGTTCTTGATATGTATCTTTTCTTCCAGTCCAGCCCTAAATTTTATATAATTCAAAAGATTCTTCAAAGGAAATGTGAAAATAATTCCTCATAATTCCTGAGATTGGAAAACCATATTGCTTTTCATGCATAAATTTAGCATGGGCCTGCTCCCCTTGCTTCAGTCAGTACTGTACAATAAGTCATCCATACACAGTCCTCTCAAGCAACTTGTGTGTGATGTGGTGACAATACCAAAAGTGTGGAGATCAAATTAACATGTACTAGTAATACTTTTTCTATTATTATCTCAATACATAACATGTATTGACATATTGTCATAGTAGATGGTGGCAAAAGAAGCATTAATGCTGTGGAAGTTGTCTTTATTTTAGGTCAAGGTGCTTGCAATTTTGGGAGTATAACAAACAGAAGGTGACTAATCAAAGTTACCAGTTTTTGCATCGAACAGATCACGGCACTTTTGTTGGGGGGCTTTTTGTTGTAAAACCCTGTGTTTGAGGTGGAGATCTGTCGAAAAGCCGTTTGATCTATGCACACGCACTTACCAATGCTTGCACACATCCCGTGGAACCTCCTCCCTTTGGTTTTGTATATTTGCACACACACGCAAGGCGACTTTGTAGTCTGCTACTGAAGCCATCTGCAAGGGCTGAGTGATGCATGGTTTGTCTGTGATGTACTGTGCATATGTGTACGTACCTGGCCTGTTGCGTATACTCAATTCCAAGCGCAAGCGTCATTACGTTTTGTGAGATCATCTGAATGGATAGCTAGCTGCACAGTTCACTGGTATCTGTAATCGCTCTGTCTGAGAAGCGACAGAATGACTTACAAATGTCTTTATATAGGATTTAGATGTGTCCATAGAGATGCTGGATGTACTGCTTTAACAGGTAGCCAAATGTGACTGAGAGTTTATGAAGGTTTGCACTTGCAGTCAGCACAGAGAGTGTAGACCAAGTTTCGTGTTTGCCTGCGTTGTTAGTACAGTATATAGACTAGGCCTACAGTAATTACATACGCGGGATCGGAGCAGACCAAGTAGGCCTAGCCTATATTAACGACACACGCCGGAACAGGCCAAGTCGGCTGCTAATCAAATTGGCCTTGAAACAACTCAGCCCGAAGCCATCTCGGTCTAAAGACAACTCGGTCCAAAGCCAACTTGGCCACAAGTCAACTCAGCCCCAGCATGAAAAATCTTAAGGCTGTAGGAGACAGTGTGTTTGTCTAGCCTATGTTGGTAGTACAGTATACAGACTAGCCTGGGCCTAGGCTGTATATTAGGCCTAATTAGCCAATGTACGCAAGAGCACAGGCGTTCGGAGCATCATATATACATACATACACACTATACTTACATATATTAACAAGGTAAGACAACTTCAATGGTCACTTCGCAGCAGTTGCAATTGTCTGCATAACTATCCATTTCGTCTCTCTCACAGAACGTATAGGGGCCTAAGCCCAATGCAAGGTAATGCACAGCAGAAGGCAAGTCCGCTTTGCTGATGTGGGCTTCGTCAGTCCCCAATCACAACGCACGTCAGTGCCGTGAATCTAAACTTCTGCGAAGCGACCAATGAAGGCGTCCTAGGCCTACCTTGTTAATATATATAACTTACAGTGTATATGTATATAATGCTGCGAATGTCTGTGCGCGGGAGCAGCCCAAGTCAGCTGCACACCAAATCGGCCTAAAGACAACTTGGCCTAAGCCAACTTGGCCTAAAGACAACTCGACTCAAAGCCAACTGGGTCACAAATCAACTCGGCCCCAGCATGAAAAATCTGTACTGTTGACGATGGGCCTTACTTGACCAAATAGCCTAGCCTCCAAATTGAAGCATCCTAAATACCTAGCCTAGCCTAAGCCCTAGTCCTAAATGGTCAAGAATCCTCAAAGCATAGGAAGCTTAAACTGTTAATGGCCACTGCGAACTGAACATTTCTGTAAGTAATGCATGAAGGATGAGTTTTTGCTGTAAATTCGCGAAGGTAATACCAAATTCAGCCATGTTATTTTTCAAATTTGATAGTACTGTTGGTGTGGTGTAAAGTTAAGGCTTCGGCATGTCATGTTTGGGGTTAACAGCTCTGTGAACGTCCCCCTCACCACACAAATTACAGAGAGAAGGCTAGGAATATTTCTCAAAAAGTTGATTACATACATGTATGTAGGCCTAGTCCTACTAACAAATACTCGACTGCATTGAGATACAGCAGCATCACTGCTCTAGTTATCCCTGTTTTATGGCCAAATCATGTCAAATGTCTAATTTTAAAAATTATAAACTTGCAACCATTGTATTTGATACTTCTTTTCTGCAACTTTCAAATGGGGAGAATAAAAGGAAAACAATGAGTTTATAATGCATCAACATGCCTGGTACAGATATACAAAAGCTTTAATCATTACTACACCATTCAGTCTCACAAATAAACTCAGCTAATATATTTACTTTCCATATCACTGAGCACTACAAAAGATATGGATGTTGCATGATTTGAAAATTTGAAAGTTTGGGTGAACAACTAAAATTCAGGTGATACAAAGCAGCTAATTTCTCTCTGGAAAAATCTTTCTTGAAAATAAAATACCTAGCCACCTTTAGTTAAACTGTCTATCAATCTGTAAAAAAAAAAAAAAAAAAAAAAAATGTATGCATGTATGCAACTTCTTTTGTCTCAGAAATGCAGTATTACCCGTTAAGTATTGTGTACTTACTGTACACTCTGTGATCCCCCTGATTCAATCATATGCTCCCATGTGCTTTATAGCACTTTAAAAATCTAACAAATGGTGTAGAAAAGTAGCATAATTCATGCAGGACTGCAAGTCTCAAGTTTAAAAATCTATAGTTTTTCAATGAACTTGCTATATACTTATGATGTTCTAAGCACTGAAACATGAAAACACACAGCTCAAGTCATTTTCATTCTGGAGTAGCCTTCCGTATAACGTGGTACCAGGGAGCTGTAAGGGATGGAGAAACAACACTTGTTCATCCTTTGAAACTAGGTGTTTTGCCGACACTTAAGCTTCGCATTGTCTGTTTCCTGAAATTCCTGTAAATCTTAGGGGGATTAGGCAGTGAAGACAATTGTTCTTGTCGTCTGCTGCATCTGAGAGAGCTCATAGGATGATTTCCCCCATTGATATTACATTGCCAGCCGCCAAGGGGAGCAAAATTTATTTCAACTTGTGCCGCCAGGTGCCGCGTTGTAAAAGGGTACAGTGCATCTTTTTATTACTTTTTGAACATAGATACATTGTTCGCTATTTCAGGAACGAGCCGGAAATGTTTGAAATGTCATCATCAAAATTTAGACTCCCACTGGTTTTCAGACAGGTATATTCCTTTCTTAATGCTGAAATTAGAATAATAATGGAATTGTGGAACTTAAAAGTGGGTTAACAGTCGTTTTGATCAAAAACGATGAAAACGTTTCACATTTATCGGCTGCACAGTTATCTTCAAAGTAACATCTTCACAATGGTCTTTGTCACAGGATTACTGCGCTTTGAAAGAGGGAGATCATCATTAAGAAGAAAAGTCAGCAAAAATCAAACAATAAGAACAAGGACACCTGTCAATCAAATTTGGCTGCCTGAAAAGGATTAAATTATTCTCAAGTACATATTGTCTGACAAATTTGGTCGATGTTTCTCCATCTCTAACAGCTCCCTGGTGGTACCACCCAGCCCTTGGCACACATATTTCATTCATACACCTGTGTACCCTGTGACCAACGTAACTGTACTGGACCATAAAATACAGAAACAATTAGTTATGGTTGCTATCATTGGACACGCTTATAGGTTAGGTTAGGTTAGATGAGGTTTAACGTCCCAGTTTCCAACCAATTGGTTCAAGTCGAGACGACCACGGCCTTTTTTCCAGTTGTGGCTCACTGGCTTGTTTTCCCTACTCCATTGTTTATGCTGAGCACCAAGCACAAAGGCAGTAGGTTCCATTTTTAAAGTCTTTGGTATGACCCGGCCAGGATTTGAACCCTAGACCTTCCGGCTGCAAGTCGGATGCTCTAACCACTTGACCACTGCAGTCACTTGACACGCTTATAGGGAGCTTTGTATCAGTGCATGCATTTTGACTGGGAACTTATATGTGTTATATCTGTTTTGCAGAAATTTCAATTACTTGCATAAAACCTGACCTGTAATAATTTACATGGTCACTATAGGTTGACCATTTAACAGCAGGTTTACAGGTTTTGCATGGTCTTTAGGGAAGCCACACAAACTCGTTGCTGCGGAGCCTCGCGGAGACGGATTTGCGTGTTCACTGGAGCTTGAATCATTATCTTTCTTGTCCTTCTCGGCACTGCCAAGCACTTTCCGAATTATGCACAGCTTCCTCTTAGCTTGTAGTAATCCGATTTCAGAGCACAATGGCCTAGTAAACAGCTTCCCAATTTCCGTCATGACCAGTGCCACAGCTTTTGTTCGAAATGTCAAATAAACCCATTCAGCACAGTTTACACGAAGCCACGGTGACTGAGCGCTCAAGTGTGAAGACCAGTTGCTTTTCTTTTGTTAAACTCCCAGCTATTCACATGTTGTTCGAACCAAAATAAATTCTTGCGTTTGTGTTTGTGTCTTTCCTTCTTTGATTTCTTTTAAGATTTTTTTCTCTTTTAGATGAAAGTATGTTTTGCAGTGTTAGTTGCTTTGTTTTTTAAATTATCTGCTTCTATACATTGAAAGGAAAACTTGACTGTGACCATGGTTGGTCTTGTTTACAAACCAAGAATTTGTCACTATGTGAAGTGCGGAAATTCCCGAACGAAGTAAAAACAGGTTAAGCTCATAATTATTCAAACAATTACTGCTATAAGGATGGCATATTTACAGTAGTAAACCTTCCAATTTTGCCGAGGCCCTATAAGTTAGGTCGATTGCAGTTTCCTTTTCTTTTCTTTTTGACGCTAACTGCAGGTTTGTAAATATAAAAAATGGATATCAGTCAGTCTTAATGAGCGTTCACACCAAAACCGAAGTCTGCTGCGTTTTGCGGATGGGACGCGAAATTTGTTATCTCAGAACGGATGGGGCTATTTTTTAAATTTTCATGGAAATAAAATTGCCCCTATTTGTCCTGGGCAAATATTTCTGAGCCTCGCCCGGAAAACGCAGCAGATTGAGATTTTGGTGTGAACGCACCTTTATCCCGTTTGGCTAAGGCTCTGTGGGTTTTATCCTTAAATAGTCCACGCAGTTCTGAATATTGTAAATATCGACGCTAATTTTGCAACCGAGTTTGCGATCCTATATTTTCAAAATAGAAACGCCTGTCGCACGGAAGGGAAATGCTGTCCATATTTCTGCAGCCATGTGAGAAGATCTTATGCCTGTGAACAGTGACCGCGGAGACGGTGGGACTACGGGGGCATTAGCCCCCGCACATTTTCTGCCGTGGGCCTTTTGAGCCGCTTTTATATAAACGGGTGAACTAGCTTCTTCAGATTAAACTTCGGGAAGGGGACCCCGTGACTTGTAAAGGTGCATTTTAAAACAAATGTTTGCCATACAACTTACTCGAAGATTGTTTTTAAAGAAAGTTCCAAACAACCATTAGTCTAGTATTCCTCACTGCATGCGAAACTACCTTCCGTTGCTTTACTAACGGCCAAACAGCTTGCAGCCTGGTGGCATAAAATGTACGTGGCAGTGCACAAAAATTGATGTGCGATGTACGGTACACTTCATGTAGCCGAAACTAAGCCAGGCCCGTATGTTGATTTTGATTCGTTCGGTGGTGCATCGTAACTCCGCCCGGTCCCTATTTTAGTCCATCCCATCCAAAGAATAACTAACTATGATTTGTTACAATGAATGACGTAACGACAAGACTGATGACGAAATGAGAAATTGATGACGACAATGATGAATGATCTAGATATTTATTGCATTCAAACTCCTGTACATTTTTACCCGTATACGGTGTGCGTACATGCAATATTATCCATATCACCTTTCATAGTCAGGATTAGGCCTAGGGACCGTTCTCAATTTTGGGCCACAAGTTACCAAGTTAATTTTGAGGCTTTTCTCCCAATATTCTTTGAGTAATAATACATACACAAACACTTTGGTCCCACTTGTGTTTTCTCGTCAAACTCAAAGTTCAGGATATTCAGCAACGAGCGAGGGCTAAGGAGCTTTAATAAGCAAGGCCTACATTTTGAAGAACATATTGCCTTGATAGAGAAGTCTCCCTATTGTTAGGCTGTAGTATAGGCCCGTTCGTGGTTCTTTGATTTCGGGTTACGTAGAGAAATTTAACGTATGAAGTGACTTTCAAGTTGTCAACTCGGTCAAATTACAACACTTCAGGGAAGTTCAAGCCTACATCCTAGAAATGTAGTAAGAGATTCTCTGGAGTTATTTTTTTGGGGGGGCGGGGGGGGGGGGCATTTATATTAAAAATACCATTACCAATGGTCATGTCTTTAAGGAATCGGAAGTTTATAAAGGAATAATGAAACGATGTAAGTTTCCTAATGATGTGTCTTTCCATCATAATCCAAGCAATTTTTATTATGCGACATCACCATAAAAATTGAATTAACAGGCCAACAGACTTCAACAGTTTTTTAAAAACTTAGAAAGATATAAACTGCGTAACCAGGGACCACGGGTACAGTTCTGAAGTGGGGCAGGGGAGGGGGTTGAATCATCGAAGCGGCCCAATATGTTCAAGAAAATAAAAACGTATCAGCCCAGTTTAAGGCAGCCCAAAATGCCCACGGCAGAAAAAGTGCGGGGTCTAAGGCTCCCGTAGCCTCCCTCACCCCCTCCCCTTCGTCTCCGCCGTCAGCTGTAATCGTAGAAAACATGAAACGAAAAATATTAGGCAAACAATTTTCAGACAAATGAGAAAATAGGGAAAACACAAAATTATTTAAACGGGAGGTCGGTAGCCAGAGTAGTTCCTGAGAAGTAAAAAAATGTCAAATTTAAGCTGGCTTACTGTGCTGAATTTTACGGGAATGCCAATCGGCTGGAAGATGTATAAGTCTTTCAATTTGTAGAAGAATGCGGTGTTTGTTAAGTTCCAGTATCCAACGGCAGCTCAGAACTGAATACTCATTCATTCATAAACGGCCAGCGCCCATTTTTGCGTGGCCTTTTTTGGAAGTCATGTGGCTTCGTCACTTCTCGAGCTCTTCAGACACAAGTGACGTCATTCATGTGGACCTGAAATATTTTTTTGCGATCGTTGAAGGTCGGCGCCATTTTGGAGTTTGCAATTTTCCAATATTTCACCCTGTACTACATGGTTTCCGAATACCTTTAGCAGTAGTGGACTTAAATTAAAACCACGAATAAGGCTCGGCATGAATCTGGATGGTAATTGCTAAATTTGCCGATATTTCACGAAATTAAATTTCGCCCGTGGCAGCTGGCTCGAACGCGAGTGATACTGAGCAATATACTGGATATGACGTTTTCTTCGTTAGGTTAGCCACACTTACAATAGGCCTATACGCGGAAGTGATAGTACGACCGTGAATCGGCAGCCACAGGGCCAAAGTACATAAACACGGTGCCCATGTCTCTAGTTTGAATTAAGCCACGAACTGTTTACATGTTCGCTGGCCCGAACGATGCAGTTAATTGTAAGTTTCCATTACAAGGGTTGGATGGCTGAACAGGGAAGAGTGGAATGGGGGAGATGAAAAACCGGAAATATGGACAAACTTCCAAAGGACTGAACCTGGACTGTAGGATAAGTTTGTAAATACGGAAATACTGGGCTGGCCAGAGTATGTGTGTGTGTGGGGGGGGGTGGGGAAGGAGCGCACATTAACAAAGGGATCTTTGTCTTTGGGAGGGTCCAGTGAGAGGGAGTTCCCCACCTCTTTTGAAATTCGGAGCTTTTCTGTCCCTCCCAAAGTTGATATTCTCTTTCTCTGAGTTTTTTTTTTTTTTTTTTTTTTTTTTGGTTTGTTGAAAATTAGTCAACGATATTTTTTGAGGGGACTGGTAGGTCACATGCCCCCTCATGTTCCCTGTGGTTACGTGCCTAATACAGGGTCCAAGTGATGCATAATACTGCAGTCTGGCAACCTGAACTATGGGGGCGAGGCTGGTTGCACTGTCGAATGGACGAAATGAAACCCAGACCTGAAGCTAGAAAAGGTTTTAAAAGGGGGCAATGCATTTTTGGAGGGTGATAGTATTTTCATGGGAATGCTGATGTTTGGGTTATCATTTTGACCTTTTCTTAAAAATGTCTACAGTGCGAAAACTTTTCTCGTGACATCGCTCTTCCTCCCCATGGCCATTGGCGTGCAGCTTTTTTTTTTTTTTTATATGAAGGTGAGACTGAGTTGACTTGATGGTCTTTACATCTGAGTGTCCCAGGGTATGTTTGAATGTTGTTGTACATAATCAATATTTTAAGAGTCTTGTCTTAGTCTTGGTGTCATCATGGTTCTCACTGCACTTATTGGCGTTGGATAATAGGAAAAGTCTGAAATATTTTGATGGTGGCCATACCATGGCAGACCCTTGAAAAGTTATTTGCGACCTCAAAAGCTTGGGGACTAGTCGGACCATTTTTCTGGACTGCTGCCTTAGAAAGTGGCTTTCAGGCCCACAGCCAGACGCTCCCCATTCTTAGTTTTCTGCACAGGCTATGAGAATCGGTTGCCAGACAAGATACTGAAGATGGGAAGGGGAAAGGGTTTGATAGCTTCCAGGCGGACTAAATATTTATTTTCAGCGGGAGGGGGTGAGATACGTTAAGCTGCACTGAGGAAATGGTTACTTTAAAATTTCTCAGGACGGAACTTTCGCTGCGCTCCGGCCCCGGCCCTTCCTCTGGGTACGGGCTTGGTGGCCTGAAGCAATCATGTGTAATGCATGAGCATATGGGATCCTCCCAGTCAGGGTAGGTGATGGGTGGAAATGTTTACTTGAATTTTAAACCTTCATCGATAATTCAAAAAATATGGTGTGCGCGAAGCACAAAGTCTAGGGGTTGTTTCCAGCGGATATTCTTAGACCCATAATCACGTCTTCACTGTTAAAAGTAAAACGCAATATTGAAAGCAGTGAAAGTCCATGACGGCCGTAATGTGTCCAAAGTTTTAACTCTCACCCTCCCAGATTATCACTACGATCCCACAACTAGACAAGAGCTGCTGCTCCTAGTAGGCCTACTATAGTTCACTTCCTACTGAGCCTGAGCCATTGGGAAGAGCCATATCAATAGTCGTAATCCCACTTGTCCAAAATAATTTTTAATTGGTATGATCCGAAAAATGTTTTCTTGACATATGCAATAATTTCTCTTTTTCCGATAATCCTAAATTTGTGTCAAGCTCAACTGCGCCGACATCTCCCGCGCTTTTCCATATCGGTACCTTTGGTACAACTTGCAAAACACAAGCTTTGCACGAGTTGTCTCGGCACACTATTGGGGCATATCATTGCGGTCCAGTTAGGAGATTTCATTATTTGTATCCCGCTTATGAAAATGAACGTAAATGCGGCATGCTGGTTAAGTGAACGTTGGAATAAAGTATATGGAAAAAACTAATGCACAGATCGTTGCCAGTGTTGATGCTGCATTTGTTCTCAAACCATAATTTAACGCAACTAACGATGGAATCATTTCTTGGCTAAAACATTTCCAGTTTAGGTTCTAGCGCAAGTTAACTTTAGAGTTTATTAAGGAAACTAACGTTAGTTGCGTTGCCGGCATTATTTGCAGTAAATTCTCTAATGCATAACGCAATTAATGTCCGATTTATTTTGAGCTGCACTGTATTGTAGGCTACCGTCGGCTGGTCGGTAAACATGTGCTGGAGCTCATGTTTTGTTTTTTGGACAGTTCTCAACATATTTAAGTCATCGGTAAAACCCCAAGTCCAGAAGTAATCGTAGCTTATAGGATTAGCGAAGGTTTGTGAGGCTGAATAGCTATCACTTTATTGACGTATTGTGTGTGAGCTTTTGTCTGGACGTTACCCTCTTTGAATAGCAGTCTAGTAGGAGAACTATTCAGGGCTAGACCTGCAATTGTGTGACTGTAAGCTGGGCACAAAAGGGCAGGCCTCGGAAGGCTTATTAAACATCGGTGAACTTCGGAAATGGGTGTGTGACGTCAATAGGCATATTCATAGAATCTTGATGACATCAGCTTCCGCGCGGCTCCGCAGCAACGAGTTTGTGTGACTTCCCTTATAGTCCGCAACAAATTGGTAATGTTAGGTGATTAAATAAGAGAAAATTTTACTGATGCCGATTATTAAGCAATTATGCCATAATCTGCCTGATGTGGATATATTGACAGACAATTGGTCGTACACTTAGTCATACTGTACAAGTCAATGCAACTTCTAATGGTTGAACTGATGACTTGAATTCAATAATGTAACTCCCAGCCTAGAGATGCTCTTAACTTAATATTGTGACAATTACCATGTACATGTAACTACCACCTACCTCATTACTACAGCTTGCAGCAGTTTACAGGTACAGGTATTTATTATATTTTAAATGCCACACGTTTTGTAAGTGTTATTTTCAGAGCCACAGGCCAGTAATGAATTGTTTAACATATGTGTTGATTACATGTTCAATACAAAACAAAGTACACACTCAACTCACAGGTGCTGTCTTATTTTTGAGAAAGTATCCAGGTCTTTCCCATCCTAGTCTTGTCTGGAAATGACAGCCAGCAGCTTCAAGAATCTTTGAAAGAAAAGATGTAAGATGATGTGATTACAAACAAACTCTCAAGATAAGCAAAAACCTTCATCTACACGGCTATCACCTGATGAAAGAGATGGCCATATTCCATATTATATATATCATGGTAAATCAATCTCAAATGCACTTTTAAAACTTCACAGCAGATGTTAATTTTCAAGGAAAGCAAAAGTTTGGCAACATCAATGAAAAGTTTAAACACTTTCATGGCCATCACATCCAGTACCGGGAGGTAAATACTGTGTAATAATGATGCAGGGATGCCAGATTAAATTAATGCTATTTGGCTTAACTGAATGAAAAAAGAGAATATGACCACATTAAAAACCTACCATACATACGACACTACAGTAAAGAATTTTTTACTACCACATGACCACATATAAGGCCTAAAGGCTTACTTTCTAATATTTAAGGCCAATTTTACTATACTTGGCACATAAAGCCAAATTGAAGGCCTGTAATGGTGGTAAAAAAAAGTATACAAAATAGCAGGTCAAGTTTCTAGGATGCCATTTGGATAGCATGATGGATATTCCATCCCTTGAATTCAAGGATAGTATTCACCTCATGCAAGGCATCTTTCCGCTGATTTCTGCCAGCCAGTTGCTCATCGTGTGGGAACACCATGGAATAGTTCTTTGCGTATGCTTCATGACTGGTATCGTTAAGCCAGCGGGTGTTTCTTACCAGACTGAGAGGGAACCTCCTAATGTTCAAGTCAATGAATAAAAAAAAAGTTGAAACAAGCAAAATGATGTGAAAAGTGTGATACGAGAAACCTCTGAACTACATTTCACAAGGTTGAATACAAATATGATCAACTAAACTTTTCTTCAGCAGGTGGTTTCACAAACTGATAACACAATGACCATATTTACAACACTGTGCTGATAATGACAACAAATACTCCTTCTAAAATCACATCACCATAAATGGAAGACCACTCTGATGAAAATTTCTATACAAAACTATTGAGGACATAACACATAAGTTTTGAATAGTGCTCTCAATCCAAAGAACATATGGAACCTAAGAAACCTGACCTGATATCATAACTGTACATATCCATCTCTGGTCTGTTGTGTACAACCCAATGAGCAAGCTGTCGGCCACATCCACCACCAAGCATCATTCCAGAGCTGTTGAAGCCACACCCTAGGAAGAATCCTCTCAGTTCTGGGGATTCTCCCATCAATGGTTTATGATCAGGTGTGAATGACTCTTGAAGAAGATAAACAAATAACATTCAAGAGGCAGGAAATCATTTCAACATGATCACTGAATAAAGGTTATAGTGATATGAAACACATTAGCAACATGCTAGTCTTCTATTATGTAGTCAGTACATCTCTGTATAGTAACTATTGAAGACAGTTCTTGCTGGCAGGACTGTTAAAGGCTGGGCTTCTGACCATCTAATGTCCCTTCAAGGGCATAACTCCATATAAGTTAATGGTTTTCACCTGCAGTGGCAGAAATGCTGCAAAAGAGCACATCATGTATTCACTATTTTACACCAAGGTCACTATTACAAGATATGCTATAAATCAACTTCAATGAGCTCACTATGAATAAAACAAATAGTAAAATAATTTACATACAGTAAGCAGCTACCCCATCCTCATTTTGAAGCATCAGCTAAATGTTACAAACCTCCACTTATTTCCATACAATTACATGATGATTGAAAACATGCATATTACAGATCTAAGAAAACCCAAAGCGTTACAGTATTTTGCATGAATTCATCAAATCAAAAACAAAAATATGATGCCATTGGTAAAAGCTATTCATGAATAATCCAAGTGCAAATAACACATTATGTATGCATCCATGTTCAAATTACACATGTAAGCATCCATGTGCAAATAACACATTATGTAGGCCTATATATCCATGTGCAAATAACACATGTATGCATCCAAGTACAAATAACACATCCATGTGCAACTAACACATTATGCATGCATCCATGTGCAAATAACACATTAAGTAGGCCTACACATCCATGTGCAAAAAACACATTTATGTATACGTCCATGTGCAAATAACTCATTATGTATGCATCCATGTGCAAATAACACACTATGCACACGTCCATGTGCAAATTACACATGTATACATCCATGTGCAAATTATACATTATGTACAGCCTACATCGATGTGCTCGACTTGAACCAAAAGGTTGGAAACTGGGCCGTAAAACTCCATCTAACAAACTAACTAACTAACTACATCCATGTGCAAATGACACATTATGTATAATCCATGTGCACATAGCAATCACTTTAACCACATTATTCAGGTGAAACTTAAATCTATTCTATGTAATACAATGCAGAGAAAATTGTTTCCACATAATCCTCAGAATGATTCCAATTATTTTAACACACAATTGATCAATGGTATTCTACCTTACAGCTCTGCCTCAAACATTGTTCGCTTGGAATCTAAATATTCTTTACACGACATCCAACACCCTGTTCAAATAAAATGTTATATTTCCACATTTAAATTCTGACATGTGACCCATTGCTTAAGAAGTCTGTAGTGGAAGTAAGGTTAACTACTTACCTGGACCACACACAGTAGATTTCACTCCTGTGTTGCCAATCACAGGGACCCTGTTCACAGCTCCTTCCACATGCTGACTAAAAACATCCCAATCTAACTCAAACAATGAAAATGCAAAATCATTCTTTACCTGGAAAAGAAAAATATACAGAAAAATTCAAAACCATTCTATCCAACAAGAGGAATGCAAACTGAACACCGAAAATTTTAATAAAGAAAGATGCGTTATTTTTCATCATTTTCACCCTTTTATACATGAGTGGAAAAAATCAGGAATCTGAGAAGCTCCTTGTCAAAAAGTTGTGGTACTTGGTAAGTAATTTTGGCAACTAGACCAAAAGTTGGCTAGTTTTGTAGAAAACATCTACAAAATTGCAGGAGATGGGACTTTCTCTACAGTTACTCCAGCTTAGTTTCTCTAGATGAAGTTGGGAGTCAGAATGACTGCTACATATACAGAAATACAGAATTGACTCTATCTGTAAGTAGTAGAATTTTAAGGTGTTTAAAGCTTTGTGAAACTGATAAATGTTTTTTCACACGTACAGAATTAGTCTGAGTGCTCTTACAGTAATGGTTGCAACCACTATGCTGAAAGACAGCTTCTTTGCACCTAAAATTTTTCATAAAAGAAGCAAAGGCATCTAGACTAGTGACAACCACAAAATCCATTCTTAATACTGATATGCATTATGATTGCACTGCTATCTAACCCACTGTTCAATTCCATCAACAAAGGGCGACCATAGAAATGTAAGAAATCAGATATGAAGCAAATACAAATTAAGCATGACTCATTTACATCTGACTTACCCACACATGTAATACACAGGACTGGTAAACATCTGATAGGTGACTTGGAAAAACACTAAAATTAGAACCAACCAGAGCTGAATTCCAAGTCACATAACCAGTAAACATCATAAATTGCATGGTACTATCATCCTGTATATACAATTTCATTACTGAAACATTCAAATTATAACAGGAATGATAGCAATCAGGAAGTTTGAGCTCCCTTGATTGATTCTTATACAACTCATCACTCATATGAATGATACTGGTACTGCTCAAGTGAACGGTGCTCTACAAAGTTAACAGTAACATACTTGACTAGACTTCTTGTGGTCCCCATGTGCTAAAACTCACTGCTAACTCTAATGACGGTCATCTCCAGGCAGCTACTATGTAATCACTGAAATGCTTAGATGATACTTGCTTCCACTGTGGCCACTACCAAACCCTAAGTCTCCCAAATCAGAGGTCCATAAACCTTGCAGATGATAGTACACCACACAGAATGTCAACTACACCACAAAGCTCCCCCAACCCCCACAACCCCTTAAATTACAGTAACTACAACCCCTTGTTTCCTGATCATTGTACTATATGACAGTTGCAGTAGCTGGGAACAATAACTAATCCCTAGGCAGCCCTTCCAAATAAGATATTGGCTACGGCAAAAAAATTGCTGAAGTAAAAAGGATTTACTTCGGCAAAAATACACTTTACCTCGGCATTAGGTAACTGTCCGATGCTACTTGTTTACAAACTTCTACCACAGTAGGTTAACGTAATTTGTTTGTTTAAGCTCCGGAATTCCATTGATAAAACCAATACAGCCGCTTTGGGAATTTTTCCCACTTTATTACACATTAAAAAAGATAAAACGGCTGGTTCTGAAATCTAAAGGTCAACTCTGCCGTGTCATACTCATGTGTGTACAGTGATCACTTTCTTGACAGCAGACAGTGAGTTTTGTACATACAGTAAATACCCATCGTAACAAACTTTTTAAATCAAGATTTTCCGTTAAAACTTGAAAAATTGCAACTATGTTTTGTATATAAAGCAATAATACTGAATATATTTGCTCATGTTACGATCGTGGTGGAAATTTTATCAGAAAACGATTTCTTTTCAAGTCGCTACTCGAAGCTGCATTTCGAGCCGTGTAGGCCTAGTGTGCAGCTTTCATAACCGGTAAGTCCCCATACGCGTGTCCTGCAATCTATCGCCTCGGCAAAATTTTTGCCGCAGTCAAGTCAATTTGTCTCGGCATTTACCTCGGCATTGCCGAATGCCGAGGCTATTTTCGAGGGCTGCCTAGGTACCCAATACTGACACACTGTATGAGTAAAGGACTTGCTCATGGTCCATATATAGGTGTACTTTATTCTGTATTATGAATGTTATTCCAGTAGACAGGTGTCTAATTCTCAAATAGCAAACACTACTTACATCTTCCCAAAAGATTGGATTGGGCTCATAGCCTCCTACAGAGAGTGCATCACCCTGAAGTTTTAAATACACTGATGCATCATGGTCTCGAACATTGGGCATGTTCTGAATTCCTTCTATTCTTTCTGTGACAACGTATGCATGGTGCATTGCAACAAGAGGAACAGACACATCAGCCATCTTGCCAATGTATGGACTCCACACACCTGAGCCAAAATAATTGACATTAAAGATTTACTTGTGAACAGTGAACAAAGGTCATACAACTCAAAATTTCAACAGTCAGAAAACAATAATATGAAAAGATTAGCAGAAATATCTACCCTTACTTTACTGTACGTATTAGCTCCAAATGCATGTTGGTGGCTATTCACTGTGTTGCTTGGATGCTTTAACTATAATAAACCTTCCAATGAATACATATTTTCCCAGTCTGCAAGCACACAAATGTAACAATGACTTCACGTAATACTAAAACTGAGTGAAATAATGTTATTGAGACACCATGACAGATCAGGTATTTTATTGGTCCTAGCCCATTTAAGGTGTTGGTATCAATGAAAAAAGTACCTTCAAAGTTTTCTTTTCATACCAAAATCACAGTGGTAAAACTTTCTTTTTTATTTCAAATTTTGGGTGTAAATGGTCCAACATTAATGAATTGATGGTACTTTTATATTGCATACTGAATGACATGCTACCTGATCTGCCTTGTATATCCAATATTATAATCATACATGTTAGGATGCCAATTCAGAGCCATTTGCTGTGCCTTGTACATTCACTACATTCACATACACTACCTCACACTTATCATTGGTTACCTGAACAGTTAACAACCACTGGAGTCTTGATGGTTCCATACTGTGTCTCAACTCCTTGCACCCGTTTTATACCAAAGTCATCAACACCGAACTGGATCCCTGTCACTGGACAGTCTGTTAGTACCTATAACACAAAACCACAAAAGAAAAAATGTCAGTGAAACCCAGATGTCTACTTCTTCATGCATATTTACAGTATCTCCTACAATTTTTTAAGTGAAATGCCTGGCTTCATCTTCCCATAGTTCATCAAAAAAAACAGAAAGACAGACCTGAAGAAAGCAACAACTTCCATACATTTAGCTATATCACTCCACCTAATGAAAAATGAGAAATCAAACAGAAAACTAATTCCAGCATCTCATAACTAGAGCACCAAGAGATGCAGAAGCTCATACCAGGCAAGTTTTAGGGAAAGTCTGTCTCCCCAGTCTCTTCACAAATGAACAAAATGATCTTACATGTGCAAATCTTTATCCCACTAAATGCATCAAAACTTATAAGTGGAATACTACCCTGTACTGTAGCTGCACCAACTCAGTTGGTATAGAATGCATGAAAGCCCCATGTATGACTTGTCAGAGTTACCAACTTAACCAATAAAGAGTTCATGCTCTCACACAGATGAAATTACTCTACAGGCAGGTGGAAGCAGCATTGAAATTACCAACCATAGACTATGGCTTTAACTTTATCTAAACAAACTCACCCTGCAATCTAAATTAACTCCCAGAGTTGACCTCCTTTCACAGAGAGTGTTAAAGTGATACAGAAGAAAGATTTGCAAAATTGGTAGAATGGATGAGCCAGAACAAAGCCAAGGAAATCTTTGATCCAAAGTTGGGGCTATAGCTCTTAATCTTCACATGCCAATCATACTTCTAAGAAACTTTGATGACATTTCGTTAATGCATCTTGGAGGAGAGACCTTTTGTAGTAAAATTTACTAGGGCACAAAATGATCCTCAGATAACCTTTGACCTCAATTTTTTCACACTCCTCTGAAGCCCACTCACCCCAAGATTAATGTGACCAACTTTCAGATCAACTGAATTCATCAAACACTGCCCAATATACTAACCTTTTAGGCAATTTTATGCAATTGTGGACAGACAGACAGATAGGTAGATGCCCTGGGATGATATAAGCTCACAGCAGCTTCACTGGTATGAGTTAATAAATTAATTAGTTGTCTTGTCATCAAGTCTCCCAAACAAATGCACTTATGACATCCATGCCACAAATGTAAATTTACAGAAAGACTGTAAATATTGTCAAGTCTCATGGTGTAATTAACTATAACTCACATCAAACAATCATTTTCAAATAATGAACACAAATGCAAATATAGTTCTTTGTGCAGTTCAGTATGCCATTTTTAAAATAAAGCAATGGATGTAGACAGATATGCAATGTAGAACTGATTGACATCAAGTGTGAAGGCAATCTGAGGCTTCAGTACATACAGTTGCAAGAACTTAATTAATTCCTGGACATACAGAATTTTCTACGATAGACCTAGTAATTGTATCAAGGGATTCAGCTTCCTGAAAACACTTTTCACTAATAATGTAATTGACATGCCAATGCCCTACTGTAAGCACCTTTGGAAACCTGCTTTAAATGATCATAAAGCTATTAGGAAGGAAGAACAATGTTCAAAGCTTAAAGGTCTTATTCAGAGGCAAATAAGGGTCATGCAATCGACTCAGAAGCATAATTTTAGGTAAACTAGAATTTTATATTACTTTTCTACAGGAAAAACAAAGCAAAAAATTAGCGTTTTCTATTTTTAATCATTTTCTGAAAACTTTGTTGTTTTTGGCCCATACTGAAACGATAACATCACGTGATTTCTTCGAAAGGTCAAACTATGACGTCACCGGCCGGGGTCGAGCTGTCAGGTCGTGCTAGCGCGAGCGCACACAGCTAGCCAGCATGTACCGTACCAGTACTGCAAGCAGTGTATAATATATGGTAAAGTTAGTACTAACTGTCAGTCGTAGTAGCATAGTAACATAGGCTACTCTAGTTGCCTAAGTTGCACTTGGTAATCGGAAATTGCGAAAATTGCACAGCATAATAGTAAAGATTTATTCTTGTAATGATCAAATTAAATTTACGTTTTTTAGTCAGCGTAGGTAGGAAGGTTTTAGAGTAGGCCTGGAATACGTCCTAGTCCTACTAGTACTAGCCTAGGCGGAGAGCAGGCTAGTTGGCTATAGGCCAAGGCCTAGGCCCTAGTAACGTTACTCGTTAGCTCTAACGTTTACGGTTTAGCATTAGGTTCGAGTCGACTTGCAAAAAAAGAAAAAAACAACTTAACGTTATAGAGTATGTTACATTTTAAGCATGTTTGCAGAGAAAAGAAGCCACTCTTTCGGAAGAAATTAGTAGCCCTAAAAAGAGAGCTGTTTGGTTTGTATCAGGTTTTCTTTGCAGGCTACGCCAGGTCTTCGTCTTGGGCTTTCTGGTGTGCCTCAACTTGTCTTTACCCTTCAAGTTCATGAGTGATGACATGGGAAGTTTTTCTAATGGCCTCTCTCCTCCTTCCGAAATCAATTCTTTTCAATGTGTTCCTCAGGCTGACGCCAAACCCCCTTGCTCAAAGAATCTCAAAGTTGTAACGTTAAAATTCGATCAGTGAACTCCTCGAAGCAATTCTGAAAATTCGGAAGTCTGGCCAATGGTTGTGGCTTGAAGATAATTGCTGGGCTATCAACAGCAAGTTGTAGGACCTTGAAATTTTCTTCTTTTAGAAGAATCACCACAAGTTACTTTCTCTACTTCAGAGATGTGTGGTGACTTTCGGTAAAGCAGGTAGGCCTATACGTAGTATGTATATCCAGGTATATATATCCAGTATTAAATCCATTCAGTCTGTGTGTTACGATACTATGCGCGTACGCAAGTATAACAGTTGACCTCGTGGCTTGTTTACTTTTAATTATATCCAACTATTTGGACGTGAAAGAGAATACCTACAGTTCTAAGTGCTGATTGGCTGAATCTCAAATAGACAATGTCTTGGTAAATATTACACAGTATCTGTTCTAGATTGTTGTTCTTTTTTACTGTTTTTAGGTGTTTATAATCCGTTTTGGGGAGGGGGAGGAGGGGTGAAAGGATGTACGAGTTTTTTTCTTTCCATATCGGTCAGCAATTCCTTCCAAAAATCTCAGTCCATCTTACCTAAGTCTCTTTTCAGAAGAAAAGAAGCAAAATAAAGTGAAGGGAAGGTCAAGTTGGTGAATCACTCTATGACGTTTACCAACTAGACGATGAACTGTTGTTTTTAAGGAAGAAAACCCGATCATGTAGTATGTGATCCCCTTCATGATATAGACAAAACCTTTAAAAACTTCATCGTATCTCTTTCAAGAAATATTTGTCTGTTAATTCTTCACTGGTTTGTGTTGAAAGTATGCTCCTATATGCCTATAACTACGTTTGTATATCGTTATTCCTATGCATGTCAACACAACTCCGGCCAGTGACGTCATAGGCTTGACCTTAGCCACGCCCCCGTTTTCATTCAGTCATTTGAAATCACGATTTTTAGCCGTTTTATCGTATTTTTAGAACGTATTTTCTCAGCAGTGCCAAGGGGTACTCTAAAAATTCGAGGTGTGTTGGGGTCAGGACAAACAGCAGTTTCTGCTCACTCCCAATGAAACGAAAATGCACTTTGCCTCTGAATAAGACCTTTAAGACAGTTTATATGGAGTACACATTATTGTAACCCTCCCAGTAGATAGGGCTACCCCGTTCTTGGAAAAGAAAACCAGAAGGAAAATACTTTCACATTTAACAGTTTCCTCAACAACTAACTCTTGCAAGTATTTGTTTTGGAACAGCAGTTTAAGTCTATGGGAATCTATTTAAAACATAACGACCTTACAGTACTAATGAGTAGCCAACTGTACCATGAAACCTCTTATGAATCCTCTTGACTGTTAACTATGTGCTAGTACACTGGTGAAAAGCTTTAAATGCAAATGTCAGACATATGATCCAGTACAATGTTGGTGATCTTATCCAGGTCTTCCATCTGCAAACAGTGCCAGTGGCATAGTGAGGGGGAGGGGGTTGGACCTCCCCAGTCCCCAGATGCCCCCACTGGATATCCATGAGTGTATCATGATTCCCCATTTGAAGCCCCCCATGATATGGTGGAGCCCCCCCCCACATACACACACAGAAAATTTTCTGGCTATGCCATAGCATGATACTATTGAACCTTTCTGCAGTACACCATGGATTTTCTAAATAGTACATTTTACAGTACTCATCTTTGCTAATATTTTTTCACATCTTTAACTCAAAGTTGGGGAAACCCTATTTAACATAATACCTTGTTTTGTAGGTTATGTCTTCCCACAAAAGCCTTTTGTGCATTTAAATGTACCCTGTAAAGCATGTTTTCATCTGCATAAAGTTATGCAGCCTTCTGAGATGTCATAAGTACAAAGAACCATAGTAACACCTACAGGGGCATGATATAATGTACCAAATAGTCATGCATGGCAAAGGACTGCGCGTGTAACCACAGGAGACCATGTGCATTGTTTTAACAACAATGTGATTGGCTAAAGATGTGACAAAACAAGATGCAACTGCACACGATTGGCTCATGTGCAATTTTGCAGTTATGCTGCATATCTTTATGAACTGCATATGTTTTCATGAATACCACTTAAGAAAGATCTTTAATATGCATTGCATTTGACTTACGCAAGAATTTACACAAATGATACCAGATCCCGCCCCAGGTCTTGCAGTGGTGGCCAAGAAGTGTATTTTCTCATTTCAGATGACCCTTAAAGTTCAACCCTGCCTTTGTAAACTTTACAATACATTGTTGTTCCAACACAGTTCCTTCATGTTTGTCCATAATACTGTTATTTCTGTGCTCAAAATACAGTAGCCTTCCAGCTTTGTACTGTACAGTTCACATGCACAGTTTCATATTTTCAGGTACATGTACAGGATACCCTCACTGTGTGCCCTACCCTGATTTTTTTTTTTTTTGATAAAGCTGCCAATAAACCCTTTCAAGTATCAAATTTGATTGATAAGAATCTTGCTGACTTGTCCCTTCCCCTTGACTATCAGTTAATTTAAACTCTAGAAGTCCTGAGGCAAAGATCATTGTTGAAGCATGCTTTGCTTTGAGGTGAGCTTCAATTTGTGCAAGTGACAAGACTTGATGCAATATATCCAATGGAAGGACTCTCCAAACTTTTAAATTTCCCCATCAATGGTTAAAGTTACAATTAAATTTTGGTAATATTCCTCACCTTAATTTGAAGGATACTTTAGATGTCAGATGACAAATTTTAAAATTTTGGATGACTTTATCACACTGGCAATGATAAGTTACCATGCTGTGCCCTCATTTGGACTGTTTTGTAGGTATCATGATTACAATCAATTACTCAAAGCATACTAAAGCCAGCCATTCTAATGAGTATTCACTAGAAATATTTTGAAAAGCATATGATTAAGGTTTCATGGTTCACACAAAAGTCCCTACTTTACTCTTTTACCTGGAGTAAACATTGTCCATACGGCTATCCCAAATTGGTTACATTTGAAAATTTGGTATGTCTACCATATATCTGTGACAATTTGTGGATTTATTTGCACAATATGCACAATATAAAAATCTTTCAGATTTTACTTGATATGAAATGAAGGCCATATTAGTCCCAGCTAAAATTTATATAAAGTTGCAGTAACTCACTGGGTAATCCATTAAACTTAACTGCAATTGGTGATTGTTACATCTCTGGATTTTAATTTAATACCAGGAATTTACATCTGTCTCAGATAAAAACTTTACAACAAGCCAGTAAAAGATGATTGTTCCTTACCTGGATCTAAATTGAATACCAGGAATTTATATCTGTTAGTCTATGATGGGGAGATAAAACTTTGAAAACTATCAAATGATTTGTTTTTTGTGTGTAAATTTCCCTCTGAACCTATTAAGTTATGGTTTTACTTTGACATCTAAGTGTGCATCTGGCAATGCCTGATGTTCATTTGTTAACATCAAAAGTACCAAAAAAAGCTTTTTTTCATACGGATTTCTGTGATTACTTTCCTAATTTGGTCCACACCCATGAGGGCCACATTCTATTATTGCTACCAACCCACAGAAGGGTGCAGTCTCAAGATGATTCATTATTTATTATTATTCCAGGCATTATCATATCATAGAACATGTTTTTCTTGTACGCTGTTCTGATTGTGCAATCCTTGAAAGTTAGCCCTTCATCTGCAAACGTATCTCTTCCTGCTAGTGGATTGCCTTGATTTTTCTTCTCTTACCCTCACTGGTTGATATTGCTTTGCACTTTCATTTTATGTCACAAGTATCAAACCTATCAACTAACTTATGACTAAACAGAGCTGTCTTTATCAGCAGAATACTGTATATGTATATCCATTTCAAACCAATATGCTGCTACAATCAAACACATTACTCACTTCACATAAAGAGGAAACCTGACCTTGACATTTCATACTAAAACAGTTGGCTCACCTGTCTGTCATACACACTATGTACGGGTTGAACCCAAATGTGTACCAGCAACTGGGGGAAGGGAGGGATGGGTAGGTTCAAACCACACTGTTCTAATGATGCCACAGTCCTCCCCTTTGGTGTGGGGTCCAGGAGCCTACCACAAGGTATTTCTTTGTAATGAGAATTGCAGGTTGGGGGTGTGGGGGAGGAGCAGGGAGCCATATCAGAATATTTTCTCAAGGAAAAAGTGATTTTAGGTTATCTTTTTGCACTTCAGTAAGGAAGGGTTTGGACCTTCCCTGCCCACACCAGTGTAAGGAAGATTTTAGCTAAAACATCTGCTTGTGAATTTTGCAATACAAGACCGACCAAAAATATAATCCTTCTGTATCACTACCAGCTTGTCCTGAATTAATGACACCCAGCCTTCCCTCTGAATGGTTATAAGACACAAATATATGTGTGCTAAATGTACCTTTGCACCATCCTTTGTTGCTGCTCTTGCTAAAGCAGTGCAGTATCCTGCTGGATCAATGGTTCCATCCCCGGGGCTGTAGAGGGTACCATACAGGTCACCCACATTCATCAAAGGGTACAAATCTTTAGTTTCCTTTGGTGATAAAACATAGGATTCCACTCCATAGACTTTACCAATCTAAGAAAAAAACAGTACATGATAGTAAAAAGATAAACACATTTTTGCCAGACAGTTTGTATTAATACTAGCAAATATGTAAAATAGTGAACAGAATACAAAAGCTTTGTTATGTAGAAGAAAATTGGTTCATAGTTTGAGAGTAGATTATGCATAATGTGATGTCTTCTGAATGCACACCACTAGTTTTCAATGTAGAAGGGATATCAAAGAGGTAGACAGGGGAAAGTATCATGTTGGATCTCTCTTGGTAGTGCAATGACATTTTGATGATTCTTGGAGGCAAAAAGGGTTGTGTTATTTCCATCCCCCAGGTTAAAATGTCCCTTTTGCCATTTTCTCCCCCTCCCCACTGTTGCCCTTAGTCTTCTGTGCTGAAGCAAAGCATTTGCAAAATATTCATCATGTCTCTACTTACCTCACCTTTTACTCTTTTACAAGTTTCAACTAATAAATAACCCACCTACTGCTAATATGCTACAGTAGTTTTAACTTAGAGAATGACAAACTGAACAAATAATTCCCAAATTTGTAGTTTGAGTTAACTGCACAAATGATAAACTTACTGTCCCATTCCTAACTCCTTACTCTTTTTTTCCAAACATGTGATACAATTGAAGTTGTTGGTTGGTATAACAACTGTACATAAACTGTACAGACAAAGCTAGACAGAACCAAACAGAACACGTACAGAACTGGCAGGAAGGAGAATGGTATTATTAAGTAAGGATTACTGTAAACTAAGTGGCTATGTTACAAGTCACACATTTCACTTGAATAAACACAATTCACCTTCTCAATGACTTGTCATGCTGGAGAATGCACAAAGTGAAGTAGTCCATATTCCAAACTAATACACAATTACAATACATCTTGTCTACAAACTATTACATGTGCATGTGCATGTGCATGTGCATGTGTGCAACATAACACAAAAAGCTCTCCATATAATCTTCAGTGAAACCCATATTTGAAACTTGGAATTCATGCTGAAATGGTTCTGCCAAAAAAAAATCTGTTTTTTAAACCTCACCTCTCTTTTGCTCTACTGAGGTATATTACGTTACAAAACCTCATCGCCTAAGGCTATTTTTATCACCACACAATGGTTCTCCACCACTTAGGTTACAAACAATGATACAGAGGTGTGTACTCCTTAATTAGTTGCACCCTAGTCAAAAGATTCATTAAAATGCATGTTGCAAAGAAAGCCTCCTCTTGTACATCTGTGTGCAAGTGCAAGATGCAGAGAGGATGATACATTTTTCTGAAAGTATTATGTGTCAATTCAAGTGTCTTCATACTTTTTAGCTTCATTACATGACACTGTTACAGCATTAACTATGCAGCCCTTGTCACTTTCTTCAATGGAGATGGGAAGAAAAAAGCTGGCAATTTTAATGAGATCAATTTGTTATGTCAGATAACTCTCACAGTATGGTGACTGATTACAACCACTTTCTCTGCTCATACTGTACTTACTGTCCCTAATCGTTTGTATTCATCCAACCTCTCCTTTGTTGATGCTATGAATAGTCCTCCATTCTCAATCCAGCCAGGAACAATACCTGTCTCCTCTTCTAACACATCTCTCACAAGGTGACGCATGTAGTTTAACAATTCAACCTCAATGTCAGAAGGTCTCAGTCGCCAAACTAAACCTGGAGAGAAAGTCAGGATAGATAAGAATGAAGGGAGGTGGGTAAATATTTAAATTTATGTCTGTTGATTATGTCCATTTCAATAGACTGGAGTACCTATATTCCGATGAAAGTCACAAGAGAATTGACCACTACCTACGGTTATGCAGTACCTCGTAAAACTTGTTACTGTAGTTGTTTAGATAAGCACCTAGCCTCCGTCCAGATTGATAGTACAAATTTTACAACATTACCATCTTTTAGTTACTGTTCATGTCTTTACAAGAATAGATGACAACACTACAGAAAGCAATGCACTAATCATTTTAAAGGGTAGAGGACAAGTATGTGAAATTAGCAAAACTGTCAAGTTGTAGCATATTAACATCGTGCTGCATTTTTGCAGTACTGTACAAAGTTATAAACATTTGTTTCATATGCAACTGCAATTGAGGGGGATATGGAAATATGCACACACTGTGACACTGTCTGTCTTAAGGACAAACAACCATGACTGTTCTGCTAATATGATAAATGATGTCAAAATTATCACAATAATTAACACAATTTGTCAAAAAAGAAATGTAACTGCAGTAAATGAAAATAAATTTAGTGCCTAATGTTATGTTAAACCTATCTATTTTACTTTACATACTGCTAAAAATGATTTACATAACCTATTATGAAAGGCAATCGGTACTGCACAAACATGGTGCCCATGTCTGTTGTTTTTTCAAGATACTAAGGTTTCTTAATTTGGTTTTAAACATACAGGGTTTTAAATTTCATCTTACGTTCTAGTGTAGAGAAGACTAGCTAATCACATCAGATCTAAACTGCCCTGCTGTATGTCCACATACTACTCTTAAGTACTGTCATTGAAGAAATGATATTTTAGACATGAACTGCCTAATGATACCCAAGTTTAACTAGTAATGACATAAAACTACTAAACATAGCATTTTTTATCTCAAAATGTCCTTTAAATAAAACCAAGTAATAACACAAATCAATTCATGTCCAACCATGTACGGCAGACCTTCATTTATAAGGAGAGTTGGCATGATTCTTCTCCTTTATTTTACAAAAATAGTCCCAAGATGAGCAGTAAATCACTCTCCTAAAAACCATGGAACACTTTGTTAATTCATTCTCCAAAACAAAACTGCTCTCCTAAAGGTTTTCCAGGGGAGCATTTAGCAGTGCACCCTGTATAACTATAGATGAAGGTCTAGCTGGTACTGAACAAATTATAAATAAGGCAAGATTTCTTATCAAGAATGCCCTTCTGTATGTCCAAGCAAAAGTGGACATAAGGCAATTTAAACCTCAGGCTGAAAAAGGAACACCAATTTTGGACTCAAAGCTCACAAATTTTCCAGGAGAGCCTCTTGCAGCTCAACCTAGTTTACTATAGTTGAATGTCTGGAATGGATATTCACTTTATAAATAAGGCAGATTTCTTATCAAGAACGTCTTACGAATATTAAGAAAGCCAAATGTCCAGACAAAAGACGACATATGGCAGTTTAGACCTGAAAAAGTAACACCATTAGGACTCAGCATGATACTAAAACCCATGGCCTCATGACAAAATTTGTACACCAATGGTGCAGTAGCTCAAACCTGCATGAAACACAACACACCTGTCTAGTATACTGTATATCCCAGATAGTACTGTAGGTTGCACTAATTAATATTGGTCAAGGCCACTTTTACACAACCACACTGTGTGAGCTTGAGAACACAACTGAGTCCACCAGTCATCATCATTGACCAACCAGAGTATTGTTGCAAATATTTGTCACTCCAAAGTGCACAACCAATTGTATTTATATGTTTGATCATTTCACTAAATAAGGTGGGGTGATGCTCTAGCTCCTTTAAGATAACTTGTTATGTTGTAAGCAATGCAGAAGCCATTAATATTATTGAATTGAAGAGGTTGAGGGTGGGGAGGCAGAGGAAGGGAGTTAAAGAAGGGTGAAGTGGGGTGCACATATATGTATTAGAAGTGAACACTGTAGTTACAGTTGCCTATACAGTTTGGACGCAGAGTTATAGGAAAGTGGACACAGATTCATGCCTAAGTTCTTCACGTGAAAAGTTCAATTATATATTAATTTGCATCTTTTGTGCAAATTGATAGTTTTGCCAAGAGACCTTGTATCCAAAATCTTTGTACACCCTGAAAGGAGCACTCCTTAATGAACACTGAGACCAACTTTCAAAGGCACTGGGTGCTTTGGATGAGATATGATTCCTTTTTCAGATTTTCACACATAATAGCCTGTATTTACTCCTTAATGACCTTTGACATTGATTTCCTGGATGTAACAAAGGTTTCCTCATACAGCAATCTTTGTGTCCAAGTTACATCAAAATCCATCACAAAATGAATGTCTAAGAGCCAGTTGAACAAACTTTTGCTGACAGACATGATAGATAGATCTGGATATTTGACAGTGGCTGATTGCAATACAGTAGATCAAACAGTTACAGTATATCTGTTTTGAGCTAAAATTCTGAAAAGACTGACATTTGTAAGGCACTTCAGATCTACTAGGATAACACACACTTTTAGATACTGTACGCATTGCAGTTTGCTATATGCAGTAAGATCTCATGTTGCACCAATCCATTTCTACTTTTCTGCTTTTTTTGTAGTCCATTATTGTCGTACAGTGATAACACTGTACCTTGATCCTTGATTTTGCTTACCCATACATACAGGTACTGTACACAGTACAGGACAAAACTCATGATTAATGAAACTTAATTTCCACTGTTCCAAACTAAATCCAGTCTTATTGATAAAACAAGTACCTGGTAGTCTGGTACTGTTACCATTCAATACAATCCACAGTGTTAACAGAATACTCCAGACACCTACATCGAGATAGTGATATATTTCAATACCAGCACATGTAATGTTTTGCATACACGTGCACTTTACAAATTTAGGGATGGGGAACTTTTTCCTATCAAGGGTAATTTGGATAGTCATACCACCACTCCCAGCCCAAAGCACAGAGGCAATGTGGAGTCCTCCCCAAAGGGCTTGGGTTAGTTAGTTAGAGGAGGTTTAACGTCCCAGTTTCCAACCAATTGGTTCAAGTCGAGATGACCACGGCCTTTTTTCCAGTTGTGGCTCACTGGCTTGTTTTCCCTACTCCAATGCTTATGCTGAGCACCAAGCACAAAGGCAGTAGGTTCCATTTTTTAAGTCTTTGGTATGACCCGGCCAGGATTTGAACCCTAGGGCTTGGGGCAAAGGTGCCCTTAGGTGGATCTTGGTAGGGTCTAGGGGAAACCCCACTGAAATGACAAGGGTGAAGCTCCAAAAAGCTGTGGAGCATCTACAAAATTGCTCAACCTAGTGTGATGCATTTAATATACTATCTTTTAAATGGCACTGGATGTGCAGACCACATACATCATAATTTAATAATTTGTTTTCAATAGAGGCTACAGTACTTTAGCTTGGACGACTAATGCAGGTTGACCTGACAATGTATGAAATAATAACCAAACAGCCATGAAAGTGCATGTGAAGGCAATGAGGCATTTCAGTACACTTTTTCTTCACTTTACATTGCAAAAGTCATTCACCCTTTAAACTTTTCAATTCACTCATCAAAGGGGTTCTGACCCTCAGGTTTCCTCAGAACTGACAGAGTGCCCATTATTAAAAAGATTTCTCTCAAAGTTTCATTTTGCAGGTAGATGTTGCAGTATAGTTTTGTGCAATGAAGTGTGGCTTATGTTGCAGTTTCATACAAAGCTGCAATTTTACCACTAGTACTATACAAGGCATGCTTCTCCTCATGTCCCAACTGCTGATGCTGAGGGGTCAAGGAGTTACATCCAGGGTCACAAGCTGAGGGTGAACTGGACATACAGTATAGAGAAGTATTGTACTAGTTATATTACACATAGATTAATACCTTATCTAGAATAGGGTAAGCAGGTTAAATGGTGCCCAGGGTGTTTCTGAGAATCAATTGCATATGAATTGCATCATAGGTTGCCTAAAATGGTCTTGTGGGCTGCACACAGCTCAAGGGCCACAGGTTCCTCACCCCTGACATAATTATCAATAAAAAATAACTGTATTACTCAGAATTCAGTTCAAGCCTGTACTACCTCTCTGTTATTTCTACCTTCTTTGCATGTCAGTACTGTACAGTGTAGTGACTATGTACATACTGTAATATTTATCAGTGCTGTAGTCGAGTCTCCACCTTTCAAGTACGAGTCCAAGTCCTCTGCTGAGTCCAAGACCGAGTCACTGGCATTTGAGTCCGAGACCGAGTCACAAGCTCCAAGTCCAAGTCCCCAGTCCCCGCTATGGAAAAGTGTACCCTAGGAGTAGGAATTCACAAATGATCATATTTTACAGTCTTTTATTCAATGTTATTGCATGTTATGATATAGGCCCTGGTGTCTGAATGGCAACACGTGGGGCCACATTTGGCCCACAAAGTGTTCCAGTCCAGCCTGTCAAGCAAACTGAGACTAAAAGAGAGGGTTGGAAATTCGCTCCAACAATCGAGAATTACCAGTATTGAAGTCATTTTAGAAAGGGGAAATTTTGGAATGAAAAGGGAAGAAAAACTTTCCTACATCTGTTGAAACTAGTCATCATACTATTACGTCATTTAGGACAGACCTGCAGTTTATATTCCAATGCCTCATGTGACCAAGAATGCCAAGAATGTCGCCAGAGGGGTTCCACACCCCTCCCATCTTGGTAAATTTTTCAGTAGGCCTTGTTACGAAATGGAAGTGTGAAGGCTGAATTTTTGACTGCTGAACTCCCAATTTCCAACTTCAAGCCTGTGACAAAAAAATTTCTGTTCACTGGCAGGGAAATGAACATTCTACCTGCCAAAATCATAAAACATTGTACCCTCTGCTGGAGATGGTTCTCTTTTTACCTGTAATTGGCCATGTGTTATTACTGCATTTATGCCAAACATGGTACTGCTTTTGTTTCGTACAAGCCGATAGGCAGGAATTGTTGTATAGGTTTGTTGGGAAAATTGTTGTTGGCGTGAAAGCTGCTCCTAGAGGTAGGGTGCTTGTCTTTTTATGATTGATCATTTAGTATTCCTATTAAGACTTGTTGAAAGCTGTCAAAATTTTCTCGTGTTTATTGGTCTGCTCATTAAGTTTTGCATCGGAAAAGAAAATCCCATCAGCCTTTTCCATAAATGTTCCGGGATCCCACGGGACCCTGCACGCAAAGACATGCCTTTGGTACTCTTCACATAGACCCTTTTTCAAATAGCAGATACAAAGATTGTGGGATAGACTGAGATTTGGTGTTGGTCATCTTTTGCCACAGTAAAATGCCACTGAAAACAATGATGCTTACCAAAACTCTATCCTGCAATCCTTTAAAATTGCTATTTGGAAATGGGTCTATGAGAGCAGGGAGCTCTCACAGCCCGCGGATAAGGTCACTCTTCTTTACACATTAGTCCCAATTCTGCAAACTGCTTCCGCTCCTGAGTACCAAACGCTTATGATGAAGGCACATTGGGGATACAGATTTGCCAACTAAACAAAACAATTGTGCTGACAACATGATATCACATCAGTTTTGGAAACAAAGTGGGTGCGCTAATAGAGTGGTGACTGGCTACATCTTGGTTACAGTGAAGATTGACGGCAAACCCATAGCTGGGGAAATGGGGGATGAGACCCCCGGAAAAAGTTTTGCCCCAAGAAGAGAAAAATCATCACTGCCTTAATGCATTTTAGTATGTCTCACTCCCCCCCCCCAAAAAAACATTTTGCCCCCTTCAGTTCCTTGTTTGGCTACGGGCCTAATTGATGGGTATAGACTTCCGCAGTTGGAATTCTTTGGATTCAGACCCACCTTCAATTTTAGCTCCTACATTCATCAAGCCCTCTGCTGCACCCTCCATGTAAACCATACCATCATCAATAATCCCCCACCCACCCACTCACATGCTCACTTTGTAGTCAAATCAACAGGCAATCATTCTGACATAAGAAATCCAGTGGTGGTGAGGGGGTAGATAGGCAGGCTAGTTGAGATGAACTTACAAAATTTGAAGAGACAATATGCCCTTTGATAGAAACATATGTAGGCCGAAAATTTTTCTCTTATTTGCCTTTTATTATTTGAACTGTACGATTGTTAATGATATTTCCGAGTAAAGAATATGGTACATATCAAGCTACAACTTACACAGCCTTAGTAACTTGTCACTCAAGGCAATACACGAGGCAGTTTGGCCAAGACAACATTCTTGTTATGCTATATGAGCCCACGGATAGTGACACTCCACCCAGATAAAGTCACGACAAACCAACTTCTCCCCAGCTAAACACTTTGAACATAGAATTGCGCCAATTAATATGACATGATCTTATTTGTTACCCGCTCTATCAGTCTGGACTGAGGATATTACAAAATAATGGTCAAATTGTGATACGTGTAATCATCTATTGAGTGCGCATTCAGTGTCATTTACAGATAGATAAGTGTTTAGGTTTATGTCCACTATTTTTTAAATACCCCTAGAGCTTCCAGGGCTACACCCTTTTTATTTTACTCTGAACCCAGGGCCCCTGGACTTCACACATTCAGGTGGAAAGCTAACCATTTCAGAATGAAGCCCAAAGGTAAACTCATGGATATGCATCTGGCTGTGACCTGTGAGGTCTTCCTGATTAAAAATGTGGGCCACCATCGAAAATAATTAAGGACCCCCACGTACAATTTTACAGTAGAATGATTATGAATATCATCTATATAATACAACACATATTGCAAACATGCAGATGCCGTGTTGAGTTGTGCAGAAACTGCAGAGGACAATGTAAATGCTATGTGATGATGGCTTAATTGCATAAATTAAAGTGAATCCCAAATTCTGCTGGTCTCGAGCCTAGTCTCAGGAAATTTAGAACCGAGTCACGAGTCCGGACTGTACGAGACCGAGTCCGAGTCTTTGCCTTCCGAGTCTGAGTCACGAGTCCGAGTCCTTAAATCATGACTCGAGACTAGTCTCGACGACTACAGCTCTGATATTTATCAGCAACTTCAAAATGAGATCTCTGGTTTCATTTCTGGTACAGTAAGCTACAATGTACTTGTTGGCCTATAGTGTAGTTGTTTTCTTTTTAAAATGTTTTTTGTATATATAGTTTACTTCATTAATATACCTGCAGTGTGCCATGTTGTTCCTGCAGTAAGCTGGTCTCTCTCCAACAGCACCACATTGTTTACCCCCAGTTTAGTGAGATGATAAAGGGTGGAGCAACCAATAGAACCACCTCCAATGACCACCACATCAGCCTCAGAAGGAACTACCTTAGGTGATGATTTGGTGTCTGATTGTAGTGTTTTGTATGGAACACCACTTCCTGGATTACTGGACATAGACCTGCTTCCAATCTTACAGCCATGGAAGGTTCCATTGCGACACTCATAAATGCCAGTGAGTCTCGTAGAAAATTTCTTAATGGAATGGCACGTTCTCCACATTGTACAGGCAGTAGTGAAATGGCTCTGCAAATTTAAAGACAACAAGATAAAATTATTAACTTGCTTTTCTCTTAAGTCTGCTAGCAAATAACTTGAGTCTTTTCAAGACTCAGGCTACTGATAAAATGTGTTCAACCAAAAATATGCTCAGTACAATTAACTATGCTAATTCTGATGACTCCATCACCATGCCCCTTAAATTCTTATAAGTACAATGCACAAAATAGGATGATGACATGTTTATATTGGACACTAGAAGACATCTGACAAAATTGTAGTAATGTAGTAATCACACAGGCAATATTGGAAATGTAATGTAATACTGACAACAATGAAAAAAAAAAACTGCAAACAAGTTTTGTCAAAGTAGAATTCAGTTAAATGACTGAATATGAAAAAGATAATTGAACAGATCTATGTGAAGGTAGTTTTAATTGAAAGGAACAAATGCACTGCAAATGATAAGTACACCCTTGCATTTGATTTAAACTCTATAACATCGGAAATAATCAACAGTCAACTTAATGAAGGATGTTCTTCGGGAACAGTACAATACTTAATTCTGTACATACTGTATGTACAGTATAGCAACTTTTGTACAAACTGTATAGCAATTTTTGTATTGAACAGCCATAGGCCATTCAATGACTTTGTGAAAGTGGACCCAAGAATCCTCAAAACTGCTATGTAAATTTTCATTACTAAATTATTCCCTGCAGGAAGCTTAGGTGAAGCTGCGAATGATATCAAGTTTTTAAGGACAATCTTTTGGTACAAATGTGCCTGTATACATAGCTAACCCAACAAAATGCATTGTACAGTACCACAACCTCTAAAACTCATACCCTCATAAAGTGTTAAGAGCAGTAGTGCATGCATGCATAACTTACAGTATACGTGTATGGTAACTTCAGATTTGGTCAAGGACAGAAACTTGATTTACAGTAGTACCGTAGACACTGCAGTAGGTCCAGCAATGGGAGTAACATGTATGGCAATTTAAAGTGTAAATATACACAACTACAGTATAATTTCCTAATACAGTAAAAAAAAACATTTATCAAGTTACATGACAAGCTTCATACCGTAGTTGCTTCTAATGCCTTTTTGAATTGGAGTGATGTGATTTATGTACATGTATTATTAAGTTCATTGAATAAAAAATCTTGTACATCAATGGATGAAGGTTTATCCATCATGCTGGACTATAAGAGGCATTGAGAAAGGTACTGTACTCTGTACGAGTGCAGCAAAAAATGAAAAGGATATTCCAGGAATGAGCACTTCATACTATTCCCTAACAATTTTTAATAAAGTGGGTCAATATTTACAATCTGGATTTTACTGTACAGCAGTTAACATGTGGGTAACAACAGTAAAAACCAGAAAGCCAAAAGGCTTAGTGATTCCTTGCCATATGGATACATTGTAACAAGCATGAATCACCCACAAGCATGAGATCCCTCACAGTTATCCTACTTGAGATATCATGTTAATTAGGTAAAAAGTTTTCGAAATCGTGTGACCCAATATGACCTACATGCCAAATATGAACAATCCACAGGCCAAGTATGTGATCCCTCACAGTTATCCTCCTTAACATATCATGTTTACTAGGTTTTGACCTTTTGTGACCTCAAATTACCTTTGACATGCACGAATAATAGTTATCATCAACTCAATATGAACAATCCACACGTCAAGTGTGAGATCCCTCACCGTTATCCTTCTCAAGATACCGTGTTTACAAGGTTTTGACCTTTTGGCCTCTGGTGACCCCAATGACCTTTCACCTCTACCAAAAAAAAAATAGGGATCATCTACTCAATAATGGGCAATCAACATGATAAGTAAGAGATCCCTTACAGTTACCCTTCTCGAGATACAGTTTACAAGGTTTCGACCTTCTGTCCTCTGGTGACCCCAAATGACCTTTGACCTCCTCCAAAAACAATACAGATCATTTACTCACTACAGGAAATACACAAGCTAAGTGTGAGACCCCTTACAGTTACCCTTCTTGAGATATCATGTTTACAAGGTTTTGACCCTTTGACCTCTGGTGACCCCACATGACCTTTGAATTCTACCAAAAATAATAGGATCATCTACTCATTATGGGCAATCAACATGCTAAGTATGAAATCCCTCACAGTTACCCTTCTTGAGATATAGTGTTTAAAACGTTTTGACCTTTTGACGTCTAGTGACCCCAAATGACCTCTGACCCCACCAAAAATGATAGGGATCATCTACTCAATATGGGCAATTCACATGCTAAGTATGAGATCCCTCACAGGTACCGTTCCTGAAATACAGTGTTTTACAAGGTTTTGACCTTTTGACCTCTGGTGACCCCAAATGACCTTTGACCTACACCAAAAATAATAGGGATCATCTAATCCATATGGGCAATCCACACGCTATGTATGAGATCCTTCAGAGTTACCCTTCTGGAGATATCTTGTTTACAAGGTTTTGACTTTTTGACCTCTGGTGACCCCAAATGACCTTTGACCACCACCAAGGACAGTAGCGATCATCTACTCAATATGGGCAGTACACAAGGTAAGTGTGTGATCCCTCATAGTTATCCTTCCCGATATACATGTGTTTACAAGGTTTTGACCTTTTGACCACTGGTGACCCCAAATAACCTTTGACCTTCACCCTCAATATGGACAATCCACATGTTTAGTATGAGATCCCTCACAGTTACTCTTATTGAGATATCTCACGTTTACAAGGTTTTGACCTTTTGACCACTGGTGACCCCATATGACCTTGAACCTCCACCAAAAACAATAGGGATCATCTACTCAATATGGACAATCCACATGGTAAGTATGAGATCCCTCACATTTATCCTTCTGGAGATATTGTGTTACAAGGTTTTGACCTTTTGACCACTGGTGACCCCAAATGACCTTTAACCTCCACCAAAAACAATAGCGATCATCAGATGATCCCTACTGTTTTAGATGATCATCATCTACTCAATATGGGCAATCCACATGGTAAGTATGACATCCCTCACATTTACCCTTCTGGAGATACGGTGTTTACAAGCAACTTCCAGGGTATTTACAATTTGACCTCTTGTGACCCCAGATGACCTTTGATCTCCACCAAAAGGAATAGGTATCATCTACTTAATATGGGCAACCTACCTGCGAAGTATGAGATCCTCAGAGTTACCCTTCTTGAGATATCATATTTACAAGCAAAAGCATCACATACACACATACACACATGCACACACACACGACATCACCTTTGCATAAATTCCTTTGGCCTTCGGCAAGGAATCAGCAATGCACATCTGGTTTTTTCAATTCTGTCCTGTATGTTCTATTTTTGTCATTGCTTTTGTGGTTGCAGTGCTATATGGATACTGTATATCTGGCTCCTTATATGACCTATTTCTTTTGGCAATTGATATCTGAAGTTTTCTTTCCACTGATTTCAATATTTGGGCACAATTTAGATAAAACTGGTTTGGCATCTAACTGCAGTTCAACAGCTGCTGCATACCAGCCAACTCCGGTTTCACCATGAGTCTCATGGTTTGGGGCATCATCTCATGGCCAAATTTCCAAATCTCACGGTGAAATAACATTATTCAAACAGATGTAAACAGTAAACTACACAGCAAATAACAGCTCCAACTCGGAAAATTGGGTTGGTTTCCCATCGTTAGGAAAAACATCACAAATTTTGGCATCAAAATATTCCACCGGAAAATAATGATATGCAGGCTAGCCTGATCAGGCTATTGTGTCACATTTAGTCAATTCATTTTGCCTTCACTCTAATCAGATCTGGAAACCCCTTACGAAAATCGAGATCATTCGTCAGCCAAACACGTAGGGCAATAGGCCAGTCTATACATATATGTTGCCTGGCATACCTAACCTGGCCTGCCCATGCAACTCCTGATTGTTTTCTTATCTATCATGCATAAAAAAATGAGGTTCGTGATCACCGCTCAACGCATGGTACATCGTCACCGACCCAATGGACACATGGAAAGGCGTATACACTACAGTAAAAACATCAACCCAATGACTTCCTTATCTCGAACTGCAAGGGCGTTTGAGACGAAAAGCTGCAGGCCCCTAAAAATATAATTGTGAAAATTGGGTAATATGAAGGGAATTTTTGTGCAGACGTGCACTATAGAATTAAAAACTGTGGTAACAAAGTTTCGTTTCGTTAAATCAGTAATTTAGACTAACATTCTAAGCTTGTCCGACCCCTGCCGGACAAAAAACTTTAATGTAGTACAGTTTTATAACTATGCTCTGGCCATTTTTATCTTTCATCAGCCTTGGACGTGTCCGCCTTTCATTATTCACGTAAGTGCAACAGAGCCCAATTTTTGCAACTTTTGTCATGGAAATAAATAATTTTTCGGCACGCCCTGTCTCGTTTTCGTCACTGTTCGCACTGTATATCTTATAACTATTATATAGAAGGGAAATAAAATTACATGGAAGTTCCTAACGACTCTTCTGTCCAAGATACCTTTCTGTAAATCAAAGATACATCTTGTCCATCCTCTATCTGCAGGGGGTACGCAATGAGGTATAGTTTGAGCGAATAACGGATACATTTAATCTTCTTCGATCGAATTTTTTTCCCAAATTGCCAAAAGATCCGTGCGCTTCCTGCACTTCCATCTTCAGTGCTATTGAATCGTTCTTTGATATCGTGATCAATCGCATTTAGGTTGGTCAACGGTGATTGGATATTACAACAGTTCTAATGCAAAATTTTGGATGGCTTCTGCCGCGATCGCCACTGTCTACACTCCGTTCCTCAGTGGCACCGGCATGGGGACTGGGTGCACGTCCCCCTTATATTTCCACAAAGGCATTTAAGCTATACCCCTGTAGAGTTTACGAGATGTGTTTTTGACCGAGTCATGGTAAGTATTTCGCGCCCTTTGCGTGCTTCAGACTTTTTATGTTTTCCTTCATTTACATCAATACTTTCTGATAACAGCTCCAGGTAGGCAGGCAGGCAGGCAGACAGGCAAGCAGAGGGAGGTCAGGTATAGGTACTGTAGGTAGGCAGGTATAGGTAGGTAGGTAGGTAAGTATAGGTAGATCACGTTTAAAGACACATCAACACATGCGTGTTACAGTATATAGTGTCTTTCACGTTGTAGAATTTATGATTCAAGTCTTCCCACTTTATTCACCTTTTACGACAGGCGGGTAATACCGCGATTGCTTAGCTATGCTTGAACTTGTCATGGTACAGTTCACGACAAATTTCAAATCTCCAGGTTTGAGGTACCAATCTCCACGTTTTTTCATGAAAATCTCAAGGTTTGCCTTTTTGGAGGTTGGCAGGTCTGCTGCTGCTTAATAAACTGGACATGGATGGATATCTGAGCCAAACATCTCAACTGCAGCTACTGTAGCTTTGATACCAAATAAGTTAACTTGCAGCCAACCAATCTTCTTACCTTGAAGGACTTGACAGTCTACCTTCATGTGCAACTAGCCTGCCTCACTAGGATTGTACATACATGTACAAGTTTTTAAGTACTTTACACTGTGTTTCACTTACAAGTTCATGACAGGTTAAGCTGTCAATAAAGTAAAATGCCTTTGCTTATCTTGACTGTTGTACAGTATAAACAACCATGAAATATTTACAAACAAGGTCAATACAATAAGTATGGTTCCAAGGCAAAAGCCCATCCAGCCATCATGTGAACATTAGGCCTGTCACAGATAACTCCCCAAAAATTAGACAAAAATCTTACGTCTACCTAGCAGTTCCAAGCACGCCTGGTACAGGGAAAAAAAAAACATCACGTAATAGTCTCTAGCACAGTAGGGGCTTAAAATACACTTGAATTTTTTATGGTGGGTAGCAAGTTTGTGATTTTTAGGTGTGAGATACTTAGCTGGGTCAACCACTACTGTACCAATTAATTTTGCATGTGAAAGATACCTTGACAATCTTGCTATAGTATTCTTTGTCTTTCAGCAAAGTGCCATCCCAAGACAGGGTATGAAGCACAGAGCCAAACAATTGAAGTATGCCTGTAGCAGTGGAGAGTAAACCTTGCAGCACATCTCTGAACCAACTCAATTTTGTTAATGGGTGTTGGTACTAAGCAGGTACATATCCAATGAGGGAGGACTGGGGAGGGGGGCACCCCTGAGGTTGAAAAAAGAAAGTTGCTACACTCTGCATTCAGCAAAACCTAAGTCACACACCCTGGACCAAAAGTCCTGCATATGTGGGTGACAGGGATCCCAGAGAGGGCTGCTGGGTCCACCTTATGACTTAGGCTACATGCTAGCTGTTTGACGTTATGCTGATGTTTATGCTATGTGGTAGGAAATTTCAGGCTTTGTTGCCTGTGAAGTGAAGCAATTGATAATACACTTCCCATGAAAGGTCACCTGGATTGATACTGCACAACACTCCTGGTGGAGTCAGGTGTGCAGGGTTGGGTGTATGTATGCATAATAAGCCATGTTGAAGAAGGAACTTGATGTCATGGGTGGCGTTAACTCCACTGTACTTTATGTGTTGAACACATTGGGTTTCCTTCCCACGGAGAGTATTAAGTGAACTTCTTTGCTTAATGCTTGAACAAGATACTAATTACTTTATATTTGTCATGAGGAAACTCCATCATCCATCTTTTCTCCCATTCTTGTAGGGTGTCAAGGTCTTGTGCACATTTATTTGGCATTAGAGCCACCATGATTTATGCCAATGAAAGATGCATATATTTCATGGTATCAGTCTCACTATCAAAAGATGAGTGGTGTGGTGAAGATTTAGGGTGACACCATAACTGTAAAAGAGAAACAAGCAGGGCATTCAGACAGCACCCTGTGATACACCAAATGTTACAAGCATTTGATGGCATACTGTACCATTTAAAACAGGGGTGGGGAACTTCCGCCCCGCAGGCCATATGCAGCCCACATGACAATTTTATCTGACCCGTAAGGCAATTCATAAATGCAAATTCAGAATCGCTTGAAAAGTAATTGATAATAATCTTTTAGCCTATGGCTCCCATCGTTTATCCTGCTTTGGCCCAACATGTCCATCATTTATCTTGCACTTACGACTTTCCAGATATTTCACGTAAAACTGCTGCGAAACCCTACCAGTACAGTATACTGCTAAAACCCTAGTATGCACAACATAACATGCCCCCAGTTTCATAAGACAAACTGGGTGCAGAATTCTAATACTTCCAGTGGTAGGCTACATAGCGTTGAACAGAATTGTACTATCACATGTATAGGTCTATCTATTACAGTACAAAACTCAGAGGGAACTGTATTTATTCCTGTAGATTCCGGGGGGAGGGGGGGTTAGAAGTGTACCTTTGAAGAGTGAGCTAAACATTTAAAGAAGATAATTTTGCAATTTAAAGTGAAGACAAATAAAGATGGCTCCAAACTACACAATTTTTCGGCACGCTTCGGGCGCACTTTTTGTTCACTGTTACTTCATGCATAAATAATAAGACAAATGGTCATATTCTGATAATCCTGGTCTGAGTACTGCAGCCTTGCACAATCAATGCTATTTAAAGTTAGTGAATGAGTATTCTATTGCCTACAAATTTGCACAAACTCAATAGCTTCTGTGGGCATTGCACTAGTTCATTACATGGGCTTTTCCCCTAACCCAACCAGGGCCTGTTTGGGGCCCTTGGCCTGCGCCCTATGGGGAAAGCTCTTTACACCCTCACTATCTGCAGCCCGTGAGTGGATTACGAGTTACGACTATCAAAACGGCCCGTCAGGGAAAAAGGTTCCCCACCCCTGATTTAAAACAACAGACTGGATTTGGTTGGTAAGGAGTAATTATGGAATACAGGCCAACATATATGGCAATATCCCTTTGGGTGGATTTGTGGATTCAATCTAACTTCCACATTACAAGCTACTGTAAAGTATTTTAGAACAGTACTAGGCATGGGATTAATGAACAAAATCTTTTAAGGTCTGAAGGAGATACTGTGCAGTAGCTTGGAATGGATTTGTAGCTGCCATCTGGATTCAACATCATGAGATATTTGAAAACAGCACATCCCATGATCAAATGGGATTAATGGACAAAATACAGTGCTGTCTGAGATAAATCTTACACCACAACCGCACCTGGATAAGGGAATCACATGTAACGACTGTGGTTAGCATGGAGTAGTATTTGAATTTAGAGAACAATGACAGCATCCTATTTAGAATTCCACAAAAAGTTTGCTGCGCCCAACAAAGCAATGCCGTGAAAACCCCTAAGCTACGTAACTGTTCACCTCCAAATAATAGCAATTTCTACAAAAACGCAGTTCTATTCATCATCAGTCAGGCCAGTGAAGCAGCTAGCTTTTTGATCAACATTTACTTATTGTACATCAAAAATGGCCAAGCTATTGCTACTGTATGTGTAACGATATGGATAGCTTGTACTTTTACAAGAAAATAGTGTTTTTCATGAATGCAACAGTTACATACTTTTATGATATCGATGTTACAATCATTTTTGTATTTGGAGTGATACTGTACAGTTAAGGTTGTGAAAGTTGTTAATAATAGCAGCCAAGTGTTAACTGCAATACTGTGCTCGCTTAGAAATTTTCAATACTATAGAGGCAGTTTGAACAGTAAAATGTTTCTTCCAAAACCTGTAGAACTGTGTCGTGATATTCACTTAGTAAAAGGACTATCACTAGCTCTTGAAATATTGCAGAGGGAAACCATTATTTACGAATGATCAATCCAGAAAATATTTACCTTGGTAACTTCTGTGGCGCGAGTTAGGAAACACTTGAAAACCTGACTGCCCCTTATGGCTTGGTACAGTTGCTAGCCTTTTTAATGAACCTGAAAACACTTAATGAGTCTCACTTGAATGCACTCACTACAGTAGGAAAGTTTCGATCTAGCATTGTGACCATTAGCCTTTTCCATGGTGATGATCTACTTTGGTCATCTTTACACGAGATAATCCTTCACAGAATGCAGTTTTGAAGTGCTCCCTTTTGATTTGGCATAAGGTCTATTCAGTTTTGTGAACTTGTCAACTAGCTTGGTACAGTAGCATACAGCCTACCTCCATATCGCTTTTCCCCTATCAATGTAATATGTATAGGCGAGGAGGATTATATTCTGCACTTTGTGCTGTACAAATCATACACAACAATAAAAAAGAAAAGAAATATATACACACAAAGCTCAAAGCCGTTCTTTTCAGGCCTTCTTGGGTTCTATTGTAAGTGTTCTTTTGTATCAAGAAGGATTCTGTCACCACGCTAGAAACAGAATGTAATGGTACACACATGCAGGAGGCTCAGGTCCAGGATGCTTCACCATCTCCTATTTGGCATAAGGTCTATGAAAATAAATTACTGTTAATGGTACATGAAATGTTCTGAAAACATCATCTTTTAGAGACTCATTAGGCTTAGGCTACACAGAAAACAAAATTTTGAGAATGACCCTCTCACCAGACTCTTAAGTAACTTGCCTTGTGCACACAAGATCTGGCCTGTGCAGCTTGCTACGTGGTTTGGCGCCTGGCCGCGCAAAAAATTGTTGGTCATAGATCTGGCTGCACATGCGATGCAAATTGGCAGCAGCGCGACACTATGGGGCAAAAAGTAGGACTATCTGAAAGCTAACGTAAAGCCAACACAATAACTTACTGCCCAACAGTGCCCATATGGTGGCAAGACCTGACCAACATTTGACCGCACAGAGGTCTGTGAATCTGGCCCATGGCCGCACATCAGACAAGAAATAAGGAGTTACCCTACTTGTCCGTGCAAAATGCAAACTTTCCAGTCTGGTCCTCTCACATTTCAATGTGAGAGGGTAGTTCTAAAAATTTTATTTCCTGTGTGATCACTAACGTTAGCCTAGGCTAGGCCTTAATTAAAGGCAATAGGCAGTCACCCCAATCTGAGCTAGGCCTACTGAGTAGTATGCAGTTCATGCATATTTTGATCATGTGACAATGTTTTTGTCAGTGAACTGTGAAATTCAGGGACAATTTCTCCTTGTTTTACCTATTCTTGTGTTCAAAAAGTCTTCAGAGGTGCTTGCATAAATGCAATAAGAGGAGATTTGCAAGAATTTGCTGATTTTTTCAAAACAAATTTTGGGGCGACTGCCTAGCCTCGGGCACGTTGTATAGTATACCATATACCATGCATTATATAGATGGAAAGGTATGTCAAAAATCTCCTAGCTCGAACAAACAACTTAAGTTTCTTCCATGATTACCGCACTTTTCTCGCCAAATTTTTTCTATATCGAGACTTTTGGTCATAAGGTACTGTACCTCAAGGCAGTTCTTTTTCCCAAATAATTTCATGTGGCATTGGCTGAAGGATGAAATTTCGATGGAGTAACAGTCTGAGGATGGTAGCTGCTGATAGGAGAGCATTCATGTAAAAATATGAGATGGAGGGATATTTTTTACTTAAAAGAGAGGGTTGGTTGAACTGGCAAAGAGCTGGAACGTCCTGCCTTAGAATATGGAGATTCAAAGGGGACCAAAATAATGACAGACGATCTAGGCTATTTTAACAGATTTCCAATTTAATATCCCATGCCCGACCCTTACAATTTGATTCAAGCCTAGATATTTCAACAAAAACAGGAATCAATCATTAAGTAAGGCAATCAATGAAGATAATAAAATGACAGTAAATTGTGAAGTAACTTAGCTCTCAGCATTAATAATCACTCGCACTCGATCTCAATCACACCACACGGACATCCGTTTCCTTCGGCACCCAGTCTCCGAATCCTCTATCTTCTCATTTTACGCAACTTAGTTCAAAACATGAAAATAATTCAAATATTCAATGACTAACAAAAATTACTGCGTCTGGGCGCACAATGTAAACAAACTTGAAGAGGGGAATCCTCTGTGACGTATACATATACGTGTTGCCTTACTCAGCATTACGTCACAGAGAGATTTCCTCGTTATGTACGCACGAATGTGTACATCTATGGCGCGCTCAGCTAGCTAAAGAAGAAACGTAGTAAAAGTAGTACAGTGAACCCGCGAAACATACGAAAGTTCGCGACCGTACATGCAACAAGTAACATTATGCATTAAGACTAGCAGAAAGCAATAATGATTTAGACCTATACATGTAGTAAATGCTTGTTTGTAACTAAAGTACGAGCGTTCCAGAATATCGACGAGAGAGATAAGTTGATTGAAATGGTTAGGAATGTTGGCTAGTAAAAATAGATTGGGTATTGCTTAGGCTAAGATATAAACATACAACTGACAGCAAAGTACCGTAACTTGCAAGGTAAGCCTTAACTTAGCCTTAGGTTAGTCTATATAAATGCATAGGCCTAGGCCTAAGCTGGTAGCAATAATTGCCTAATGCATCGTTAGGATAGGATCAGGTCCAATGCAATACATCGCAGCCTAGCCAGTAACACCATACACAATTCGCTTGATATTAACATTAAAAGTCGATAAAATGGTAATTAAGTGAATAAATGATTAGCAAAACAACTTCATTTTCTGGTAAAGATAAAATTGTAACTTGCTCTTCTTTGCTGAAAAGAGCTTGAAAATGTGAAAATTAACTTAAATTTTGACTCGTCTTACATTCAGCACTTCCACACTATGAAATAAAATACTCCTAAAATATTCTCTAAAGTTCTCTTAACTTTCGTGAAATTATTCGGGAAAAAGAACTGCCATGAGGTACCTTATGACCAAGAGTCTTGATATAGACAAATTTGGCGAGAAAAGTGCAGTAATCATGCAAGAAACTTAAAGGGAAATACTGCGTTTGAAAAAATACCACGACGTGACTCTAATTTAATCCCATTGTGGTCTTTTCCCCTTTCCAAACATGGAACACAAATAACCTGCAGCAGGTCAACACTAATCTCAAGAAATATGGAAAGAAAGAAGCACCAGTTTTTGTATCTAACTGGCTTATTATAGAACGATAAGCCTCACCCACACTATGTAATGTTGGCACTGCTGCATATTCATTTAGGAAGAGTGGTCATGTCAGGACATTTATGCACCCATTACGCAATACATGTTGACCTTGCTTTCCGTAATCCCAATGGCCCTGCTCTACTCACAACAAACTACCACCACAGTTTCTGTACCACCCCCTGCTGTATGTTGGAATTCAAAACTCACACATGGAGATGCAGCGTCATCTCCCTGGTTCAAAGGGAGTGTGTGTTATTAGTCATTACAGGAGAGTCACTACAAACATGTTAATTTATCTGGGAAAGACTTGTAGGCCCTGCAAATTTCTGTTGTTTTGGACAAGTGGCAGCCACAGGCATCACAGGTTCGTAAAATTTTCATTTTGTGCCATTGCTGCAATTCGAATTTGGGAGTAACTGTAACTTTGTGTATAGTATACCAGGGAGGTAATGAGACCACCTACTGTTATCACGGTAGTTCCGTTAGGTTGTCAAATAGAAACTCCCTGGTTCAGTAATACAGACATAATGTAGTAATAATTCCCACTAAAGTACTGTACTGTACTTAGTTCGTATTTTCCGAACTTTTTGTACATGCTGTAGAAGGCGTTTGTTATTGTCTGACGTAATGTGATAGAAATGATTTGATTGGTGGATTTCACATCAGGGGTGATGAAGGTGTGGTTTTGCATGCATAGTTGTTTGGGTGAACAAATCTATTAGTTGTTACAGAAAGGTTAATTACTCGTTAATTAGTGCTCGGAGGGTAGAATGTTTTCCTTAGTTACCTCTCTTTCATTGAACGGGACCCGATCGCAAGTAAACAAGGACAGATTCAATAAAAAGCCAGACAAACTCAATATTTCCCTGTAAGTTGTTTGTTCGAGCTGGGAGATTTGTGACATACCTTTCCGTCTATATAATAGGCCTACATAGTATATGGTATACTATACAACGTAACGGGCGCCTGTGGCCTAGGGTACTGAAACCAAAAAAATGTAAGCTTCTCTAGTAAATGCAACCGGGCATACAACTTACTGAGAAGTTTGATGTGGCCCTACTGTAACAGAGTGTAGGCCTAACAAGTTTGATTCTTGACTACGAGATACCGAACAACATACCGAAATGTCATACTCATAGTCATAGGGCTTATTTATGTATGGCCTAGGCGTTCGTGTCCTAGCATAAAGTTAGGCCTCACGATAAGTTTACATACCTACGTCCTTCGGTCAAGCTCACACCATTTGGCCTAAGTAGCCTCGCTAGATGAAGGTTCAGGTTTCACACAAAGTCGAAATATTTCTACTGCTTTTTGCCCTAAGTTTAGGTACGTCGCGGTGAAGTACGATAACAGTTAACTGCGAAATTTATGTCAGCGCAGCTACGGCAACGCCATCTATAGCAAGAGGCCAAGGCCGGGCGACATTGTTACCAAACGAAACCACTGCGCATAATTAATCCTCAGATCAGCTGAGCATGAGACCGGTACTATACTGTGCAATGCGGCGCCAGTTTTTCAAAATTCCCAAGACCATGAGCCCAAAATTCCCAAGAATTTACAAGGCCAGTTTGGAAAACTAAACTCGGTGCGTATTTTAGCCCGCCAGTTATGAGGCATGCATGAGAAAGAAAGAAATACTGTATATTGATTTTGGCGTCCTCCTTCTACTTCATTCTCTTTTGATGAAAACAAGAATGACGATAACAAAGCAGGAAGAGATATATCAAACTTATGAGTTATTTACCGCCCTCTAAACGCTTCATTAATAGCCTAATTTTCAGTAATTATTTTCTCCCTCTTCATAAATATCATAAAGCACAGTCCTCTACTTGACTGTGCCCCCTGTGGGCTGGGGGTTGTAGAATATGCCCACTGTATTTCTCGCCTGTCGTAAGAGGCGACTAAAGGGAATGACTTTGCACGGTATTTAAACTTTGCTTGACACTATGTAACACATTTGTGCTGGAGTCATCTAACTAATCTACCTGCCTGTTCCGCCCTCTGCCAGTTTGCCCCACACTTGAAGTGCAAGTCCACCCCAAGTACCTACGAGTCCTTCTGGGCCCCCGGCGTTTATGTAAGAATGATGTTGTGCACATTTTCAAGGTAACCATGCATTTCAAACCACAAGGAACTGGATGTCATTTCCAAACAAATTTTCATTTCCTAACAAAAAACTTATGGAGTGGGAATCAAAATTGAACGGTAATTTGAAAATCAGTGAAATGTGTAATTGAAAAAGTAAGAAACATATCTTCAAGGGGGGTGCTTTCCACTTTAAGTGCCCGGGCTAGCCCCTTCGCTACGCGGCTGGTGGGCCCATATTCCTGGAAATAGTACTCAAGTTTCGTGCCTTACGAGTTTTACCTAAACAATGTGTAAATTAAAATCTCAGAAGTTTACACAAATTGAGATGATAAAAATTTGCTTTGAAAATTTTGGGGGGAAGTACCCCTGCTGTCGCGTACCGTTAAGCATGTACAATATCTCGCATGACTGCTTGTGAACAAAGGCAATGTAGTGCACGGTGGTGAAACACCTCCTCTGCGGTTGATTTCAGTTAAAATCACAGGGCTTTTGAGCGAGATCCATGAGGCGTAGGAGGAGGGGACGGGGGCTGCAGCTCCCAATCAAATATTTTTGAGAAAATTCGGGCATTATGCTGAGACTTTTTTCTGGGACCTACTGAAAGAAACATAATGCAATGATGTAGCTAAAGGTAATCAATAGTTTAAAAAACTGCCTTGGTAATTAAAATAAAGTTCTGATTCGATTGCACCAGCACCCATCATATCCGGTATTAATTCACCAGTGTGTTTTTAATGGTTAAACTTATAGTATGATTATCAGTGATGTATTTAGCAATTGGGCAATTGGGCTATGCACCCCTCACCGATGCCGATTTTTTTCTTTTAGCACCTAAAATACGTAAATTTAGTAACACAAATTTTACTTCAAAGGTAGCCTGCATATGTGGCACTAGTGAGATTGCATGCAAGGACACTTAGTTTTCAAAAATTTTCAAAAAGGAGAGCCCCCCGCCCCTTTGACTCCTCCCTAGGCCGGCAATAACACAACATAGTGCTCCCCACCCCGATGAGAGAAATCCTGGAATACGCCACTTATTATTATGACTGATCATTATTATTGCAACGACTTCAAAACAAATTATAATCAATATGGAAGGGCCAAATGATTGCATGGAACTGGCAAGCGGTGTGATAATCGATGCATGACTATATGGTATGTACATTAACATGTTGACATGCACGTGGAGCGCGAGGAAATTTTGGGTTAGGCTATATTTTCGGGCAAGTCGGTATGGCGAGATCTAACAAGCACAGGGCAGTAAAATAATGGTGAACAGCTGTTTATTAGGGTCATCCGCTGCGGTTGAGTGTCGGAAGTTTTCTTTTCACAATGCGAAAAAAAAGGCTAAAATTCTTCAGTTTTTCAATTGAAGCTATTCACATGTGCCCCCGATTGAAGATATTCAACTCAACTGACCAAACTTCCGAAGCCAAGTCGGAATTCCCAAGATCTTGGGAAAATTCCCAAGCGATCGCATCACTGACTTGAATTGTTACTCTTTCAAGTTGAGGACTAGAGATGTACCGTACTGTCTACCGTACCGTACTGTTGCCACGAAAAGATTAGAATCATTTTAAATGGGAGAGTTAATGAAATGCCACAACTTAGTTGTAGCCCTCGAAGTTCAATTTATTGAATTTTCTCCATATAAGTCCTTACAAAGGGAAATCTTAATTCGATATCTACTTTCTACTTGTTTATTTGTGTTTATGAGAAGAATTGGTCTTCACTGTAAGAATGTAATAACACTCAATACAATAGCAAATTTACACCCTCCTACTATCATAATCGACTCGCCTTCCATTCATCTCTTCTCTTACTACAATCAGCTGCTAGTGCTAATGTTTGTCAACAAAGTAGGTTACCTTCCAAAGCCTGTGTAGACTGGTTTGTACCGGATTTGCAAACGCTTCTCAGTGCTGTATGTGTTATGCTGCATGAGCTATATAAAATCAGGGAGCTGCTATCAGGTAACAGCTCCCTGATAAAATGTTGCGCTGCTACCCAATGAAACCCAGGCCATGGGAGACCTATCTTATCAGGGAGCTGCCTCTCTAACGTGCCAGCTCCCTAATCTGACCAGGGAGCTGGAAGACACAGCTCCCTGGTTAGAGTGACAGCTCCCGCTTGTTGGTCAATGAACAGTCATAACTGGCATTGTCGCCATTTACTTGTAGTGCTCGAGTACGTACGCGTACTCGAGTACATTTTTCTGTACTCGTACTCGTACTCATGGCCTTGTACTCGTACTCAGAGGGTTTGAAAATCAAGTACTCCTCCTCGCACTGGTACTCAGACCCTTCTACTCGTACTCATACTCGTGCACAAACCCTTGCACTCGTTCTCTTACTCAGGATTTTGTTCTGGTACTCGGCGTACTTTGAGAATTGTACTCCCCAAAGTATATTTTTAGTGTGGGGGTATCAAAATTCTCTGTTCGTGACTGCTCTTTGATTGACATCAAAGTTTGAAAATTTGAAAGATGCAGAGTAGCTCACATTCCACACAAGGCACAGAGAGTGCTTTTATTACATTTTACAGCCTTGTAAGCCCACCAAGACATGGCCTTAAGCAATAAAACAGGTTTATTCCTGCACAAGGGGGAGCTTCATACAGTCAAGTTATGGGAGGAGCTAGAAGTTGCACATTTGGGAGAATTGAAACTGTCTGGGATCATGAAAATTCCGCTTAAAAGCTTCCTGTGCTGATCAACACAGCCTGACTCTCAGCACATAAAAAATAACTTTGCTAGTGATTACTTTTTGCCGGAATGTTCCTGTGAGGTGTTGAGTTAAATTCAACCCAGCAAATACATGACCAGCCTAGGTTTGCCCCATACAATTGGCGGGATTTCACTGGTTTCGCTTGCTTGGACCAGCAGGGGCAAGCTCATCGCCGGATGTCTGAAAGTGAGGGTGGGAAAAACAAAGGGTTGCACTCCCTACGTTGGGATAGTGTCACTTGGCCCCTTCCATTAAAGAGGCTCAAGAAGAGACATCTCATGTTACAACGTAAAAGCTCAAATGTGATGAGTTATCTCCAGGGTTGTTCCCGTTACACTTTGAGAGTAACTCGTTATAGTTACAGTTAATTCCATAAAATTGTAACTCGTTGCAGTTACTAGTTACAATGTTGAAAAAGTAACTAGTTACAGTTTCCTTTGACTGAAAAGTAACTAGCTACATTTCAAAAGTAACCAGTTACTTCAAGGCGAATATACGATACCTCGGTACCTGAAATGGAAGGGGGGGGGGGGTCATAATTAGATAGTAGGAAAGGGGAACATGAGAGGACCGAACCTCATTTGTGCCGGTTATCAGGCGTTCCCCAAAGAAAGTTAATGATGACAGCTGATCTTCACTGAGGATTCAGGCAGAGGCTCCTAACGCTCATCATGAAGCAGCGAATCATGATAATGTGTCGGAGCTTACGCAAACTATTTGTTATAGACGAATGGTTGTAACCAAAACTTTTTCAGTTACGACAGTACTTCTTTGAAAGTGGAAATCTTTATACTCCCATTACAATTTAGAGAGTTTAACGGCTATTAAAGGGGAGAGTATTGTTTTAGCAGTAATTTAAGTCTTCACCCCTCAAGGGCAAATATACGGTAATACGATGCTCTATATCTGTTAACGGTAAAATTTTAAAATCTCACCGCCAAGGTTGGGCTAAGTGATATTTCCGCATAAATTCAAGTTTCACATTGTGTCGACATAAAACAATGCAGAAAAATGGTGAGGCTATGTAGTTTACACATGCAGACCATGTGCCCATAATTCACTTTCCCTTTACAATAAACAGATAAATAGGTGAGCTTTAAGTCGGAAACTTCCCTCCTCCTTCAATTAGCTTTGTTAGGATACTTTAACGCCATTTGACCATTTCAATATTCTGCTGTTATTTATATATATATATATATATATATATATATATATATATATATATATATATATATATATATATATATATATATATATATATATATATATATATATATATATATATATATATATATATATATTAACCTTACTATTATTCCAGTGTAAGGGTTACGGGCATTGAAAAGAATATAATATAGCCTAAATTCATACGTTTGATTCATCAAATAAGGATACCATACATGTTAAATTAGATACATAAAATGGATGCACGGTGTTTACCGACAATTGGCACCGTATAATTTACTAGGCTCCATCGCACGAGTCCGGATTCGACTAGTTTAATGCCGGTCTCAAGAGCGTTTTTCTAGGTTAGGAATTTGCCCGGACAGAAGGTTCCGAAATCGAAATTTTTCCAGAATGTGATGTAACTAGACTTGTACTCGGAGTTCATTCCAGCCGAGTTCTCAAATATGAAAGTTGCATTAAAAGTGTTTAAAGTTCCATTGTAATTTGTGCACAAGGCACAGATGTTAAGTATTGTCAAACATGATCAACTAAATTACTGAAGAGTCCAGGCTATAGAAGTGATTACAAACGATGACTTTATCAATGGTAGACATGTACAATAGAATTAAAACATCTGTAAGTTTGATATGCTACACATTGGCAAATTGACTGGTCTCGAAATTGCTGCCATTGGAATCAGAACTGGCCGGAATTTGAGGGGTACGTACCATGTTTGGAAAGATTAGGGAATCTAGAATCGCAGTTAGCTGAGACTCGGATAGGCTGGACTCGGGTCCAGCCCTAACGTCTCAAAAGGCAATGATTACACTTTCAAAGTAAGCCTAGTATTTGAATGCCTATGGGCCAACCTGTTTCTCACGGTGCACTATCTCTACTGTGTCCTCTAAAGGACGATATGAAACTAAGGCCCAGCTGACTTTACTTAGTATATATGCTATATAAAGTCAGCTGGGCCTTATTTTGCCAGAGGACCGTTCAGTATTTTCAACGACTCGCACACAGATTCGGTCACATGGATAATAAGAATTGATCTATCTAATAACACACAATCGACAATCAAAGTGACCCTGTAAGACTGCAGCATGTGCATCAAATATCAACTTCTGATTCTAATCGTGAGTAAAATTTGATGTTGGTGATGGCGACGTCGATAATAGAGATCAATGATAAATATATCGAAAATAATTTTACTACCAAAGTGTCATCAATTTGAAAATTTTCCGTTACTACTTTGAGTAAAATGTAATTTGTGGTCATTTTGACTACGGTATTTGTAACGGGAAAGTAACGGGACCCAAATGTAACGCCGTTACAGTTACTTTTACACAGAACTGTAACTAGTTACTTGCTCCGTTACTGAAATGCAAATGTAACTTGTTACGGTTCCGTTACACAAAATGTAACTCGTTACAGTAAAGGCGTTACTTGTAACTCGTTACTTCCCAACCCTGATTATCTCCCACTGCGTAAATGCATAGGAAGTGACATCTGTTTCCTTTGGCAGAGGGTAGGTCTACATCAATTTTTCCCCCATCTCAATCCCTACCACACCTCACGTTAGTCCCGGTTCTATATGGTCTAAGACTCACACTTGTGCCATGGAGCTAATGTACCATGGAGATAATCTCCATGCAGGTATAGTAGCCCCATGCTTGTACATGTGGTGCTCCTATGTTTGTCAGTTTACGTACTTATACACTGTCGCTATCAATGGCAACACTGCATGTACTCGACAGTACTATACGCTCACAGCAGGGAGTTGTTATCCGAATGGAGATAGATCGCCAAATCTTCCTTTGAACTGAGGTTTAAAAACTACTTACTTACTCTACTCTATCTACTCTACTCTATCTACTCTACTCTATCTACTCTACTCTATCTACTCTACTCTATCTACTCTACTCTATCTACTCTACTCTATCTACTCTACTCTATCTACTCTACTCTATCTACTCTACTCTATCTACTCTACTCTATCTACTCTACTCTATCTACTCTACTCTATCTACTCTACTCTATCTACTCTACTCTATCTACTCTACTCTATCTACTCTACTCTATCTACTCTACTCTATCTACTCTACTCTATCTACTCTACTCTATCTACTCTACTCTATCTACTCTACTCTATCTACTCTACTCTATCTACAGATACAGAACCCATCTTCAGATCCTGGCGTTCAAAGCATATTTTGAACGCTTGTGTTAAGATTCTGAACACTTTTTCTCCCTTTTTGAACGCCGGACGCCTATCCACTTATCGTATTTGAACGACTGACGCGTCTAGTGTTCAAATGCTGAACACATAATAGTGTTCCAATTCTGAACGACAGGTTCAGCACCTGAAGTATCGTGGCATGACGGGAGGAATAGCCTAAAACCTAAGAATTAACCGGAATGTTTGCATTGGATAATGCATTATGAACCAAATATACCTATCCTGCATGAGACTTAATTTTTTACCGAGAGATTATGCTAAAATCTCAGATCTTCCGGGGGCGTAGCCCCCCGGACCCCCACCAGGGGCCCTAGGGCCGGCCCAGTGTTTTAGCCAGCCTCTATTTGTGGGACAATGTCGCATAAACGGCGACAAATGTCGCACAAAAAAAAATCTGACAAGCAAAATTCTACCCGGGTGTAAATTTTGAGGTTTCTCATTAGGGCAGAAATCCACTCAAATATTGCACCATTTGCGATCTAGGCAACTTGTAAATTCCAAAAATTTTCAAAGGAGAGGGGGACACCCCCTCCCCTTAGACCCCTCCCCCCAGGCCACAGATCAGTAAATGTCGCATTGAGAAAACGTCCTAGCTAAAGCACTGGCGGACCTCTGGATCTCAACCGCTTAAAACTATATCGGCCTGACGAGAGGAATAGCCTAATACAGTGGTTCTCAAAGTGGTCCCTACCGCCCTCCAGAGGGCGTTTGGAAGTCTCAGGTGGGCGCTACAGAATACATGAGGAAAAGGGGGGCTTTTGCACTGATTTGGGGGCACTGGCGATTACAACACATCACTGCTGACCGTGACATTGAAATTGCCTTTATTGACATTACCGGAAGGGCGATATTTGTCCAGGGCTGTAATCGAGTCGACCTAACCCAATTCCTGGCCAAGTCCGATTCCAATGGCCACCATTCCGGGCCAATTCCGAGTCCAGGTTTTCCAATTCTGGGCAAATTCCGAGTCCGACCATTTGACAGTGTACTTGTGGCGTCTCATACAAGTGCTTTTTGTACCACGTACAATTACACGTATGATAAAACGGGCACTATTCAGAAGTCAGATAATTCATAATTTGGTTGACCCTACGCCTACGGTAATTTAATTTCAGACTTTATGTGACCACTAACTTGTTAAATTGTGGGCCAGTAATGTTTCCTTGGAAATATTAATGAAATCTAGTTTTGTGGACTCGACTGGAATCGGTTAAGAGTCCGAGTCCAGCAGAGCCATTCTGGGCTAATTCCAATTCCTTGACCTCCCATTAAGTGCCAGTTCCGAGTCCGGCGAAAAACGGAATCGAGTCAGCTAGAGTTCGGGCTCGAATATTACAGCCCTGTCTGCGTCTCTTCCTCACCAAGATGGAATCAGACCAGTGGCTTACATAGGACCTGGGCCATGCTCCCCTCACTGACTATATTTTCTTAGTTCCTGAACCAAATTTACTTCAAAAGTAGCATAATGTGGCACCAGAATGCATGTAAAAACACCCAATCTTCAAAAAATTTCAAAGGGGGGAGGGGACCTCCTTCACTTACCCCTTCCCAGGCCGACGGTCACATAACATACTGCATTCCCCTTGAGATATATTTTGGGTACGCCGCTGAACCAAAGATTCGTAATCTTGCAGCATTACACCAAGCACACCAATCCGACTGACTGAATTACATCTGGACTCTCTATACTAGTTTCACAGTAGGCCCTATTTCTTCTGCAGGTGTTTTTGTTGTTCTTGCAAATAGTAAAAGTCAACTGAGAAACATATTGACGAGCATCCAACTATGAATGGTAGGACCAGGGGAGGGGGCTTTGGGACAGTTCAAGATGGCGGAAGGGGGCCTTAGTCTAAAAAAGTTTGAGAACCACTGGCCTAATAAATTAAAATTAGTGGGATCTAGTGTGTATTTGATGATGCATTATGAACCAAAATATATCCATCCTGAGACTTAACTTTTCACCCAGAGATATACCTAAACCTCAGAGCTTCCGGGGGCTGCGCCCCCTGGACCCAACCAGGGGTCCTTCGGTGGGGCCCAGGACCCCACCGGCTAAAGCTTGTTTTCGCACTACGCATTACCAGATCCGTCGGCAAAACATAATCTCCACCCCCCCCCCAAAGATAACACCTTCGCTACGCCCCTGTCCCAAGCGCACGTCCCACGCCCATATACCACGCATGTAAGGGCCTGGTAGGGTGTGATTACGTAAGTACTAGCTCTATTCGTACATGCAACGTAACATGCACAATATACATATGAAATAAATTTCAGGCCATTTCATATGGAATTGTTCTAATATTGCATAGCGCCAACCTAACGACTACTGGATTAACGAGAAGTACTTAGATGACATACGTAGATAAGCTAAATAGGCCTCATGAGTACGTACATACGCCACGTAATTATTTATGAAACATAAGTCCTTACATGAAAGGGTACATACATCACATAATGACATAGGAATCAGAAGATGTTATGTGAAAGGTGTACATATGCCACATAATATACGGTACTTCAAGGAAAAGATATCATGCCCTATATGGCAGTGTGATATGTCATGTGACGACTTAGTTTGTGAATTTAGTTCGCTTCGGCGGTCATTTTGTGACAATGAAATGTTCTTGATCATTATAAGGCGATCTTAAGACTATCACTTATGAACTTGTGTAATTTTATGCCATTATGTGACGGCATCTGTCCATTCACTTAAAGTGGGCATGACACGGCCAAAATAACTTTTGTGTATTGCAAGATTGGGTATAGTAATGTAAAAGTATCATCTCACACACAATTAAAACCGGCGCAGTTCGGCATAAATAGAATTTGAAGAAAAACGTCCAAAAATCCAATTTCGAAAAATGCCGCAACAGGTCACCTGACTTTTATGACGCAATTGGCGGCACCCGCACTGCGCTATGTAAGGGCGCGTATCTAGATGTGAAAATAATGCAACGCTTTGGGAAAGTTCATATCTTAGAACTTCATGAAAAGGATTACATCACAATACCCGCCCAACATACAGAGCGCAAAGCGCGGAACACGTTGGGGGCTTCGAAGCATATCATTGGTCAATATGTTCGCGTGCATATGCGCCCGTGTTTTAGCTTCCCTGCATATAATAAAGAGCTTTGTTTTTGTGCAAAAAAGAACGCGGTCCGGGCGCGCTGTACAGAACAGCTATGAACATGTATGGACAGTCCATAACAAGCGCGCCTTTACTCAGTGAGCTGTTCAGTAACGTTGCTATTGTGAATGGTAAGCAGTCACCGCGCAACGACGCTTAGTTCACGATGTGGTCACTGGTCACGCGCGCTGCTGTATAGTATCGTAGCACAGGTGTTTGCAATGATGTACCTGCTAACACGCGTTAGCATGCACATGATTCGATGTGTATAGAACGATGGGTGAGCTGCCTGGTACAGTGTTACTAACCGTGCCTCCAATGACGTCACGATCTTGAGACGCGCTCACATACTTTTTTTTTCGCTTTTGGATTTCAGATGGCTGAGTCTGGCCTGTAAATGGGAATTCACAAGGTCGTATTACTGTGTTTATGGACGTAGTTGAGTCGGAAAAACATTTGCTTCATTTCAAGCTGTACCGAAACAATATTTACTGAGAAACGTACTTTGGCCGTGTCATACCCACTTTAAGTTACGAAAAGCACTAAAAGGTTGTCGCCATATTTCGCCCACTAGATGCACACAGCGCAACGACTGATCGTCGGAGACTAAACCAGTTTGTACCTTGCTCTTGCTTTCAAATTGGCCAAAATTTTGTACAGGGCATGTATTAGACCTTGGTCTCTAGTCAATAACATACAAATAATGAATGTTTATGAGTGCGATAGTATGAATTATTTCATGAGTTGAAAGATTGAACGTTCTATTCAACGAGGCGAAGCCGAGTTGAATAGAACGTTAATTAAATCTTTCAACGAATGAAATTATTCATACTATCGCACGAATGAAAAACATTCATTATTTGTTTTATATAACACCTAATAACTATCTAACGTTACCTTTACCTAGTCGTTGGTTAAAGTTGTGCATCAAAGTGGCGTTTGTCCGTGCGGCAGCTCCATGGTTTGTCGTTTGCTATCTACGCGTCTACTACGTACGGTATGCAATGTGCGATCCCCAAAGCTGCGTTTATTTATTGAGTTGCGGCATAGTTTGTACGTACGCGCAGTGATTGTGACGTCACAGCCGTGTGTTATACTATACTATTGCACGACCGTGTGTAATACTAGACTATAGAGGTTTTTCACGTGACGTCAGCGCGTTTCAATTTGGCTCACTGGCCGTCACTGCTCATGCGCAAAAGACTGCAGGATGTTAGTTACGATTGTTATACACTGGGCGCCTGGCCGTCAAAATAGAGAGACGCGCGAACGCAGTGACGTCAGTGAAAAACCTCTATTGCACGATGGATAACTCACGGCCGTGATGATAGTGCCGAATCACCAATGGCATGTGACCACCAATCCTCCAATCAAATGTAGAGAAATAAATAAGGTGTTATATAAATACTCTTAGCTATCTATAAAGCGTAGCGCCACCATCATCTGGCGTGTAGCGCGCGGAAAAATTAGATTAAAATATCTCCGAGATTGCCTTAAATGACATTTCCAGGACTTGTCAGTAACCATTTTGATGTGTAATTCTGCTTAAAAACATAATAAGTGTTGTAAGTAAACCCCTAAGAATATAATTTGAGCAACTATTTTCCGTTGTAAGAAGTTTAAATTAAGGTGGTAAAAAATTCCGACAGAGACTATAAATTTCCGACAGAGGCCTTCGGAGGCTTTGTGAGAGGGAGGCGACCGCCCCCTTGGCGCACTGATCCATGTGTAGGATCAACATACATAAACAGATCAGTGTGACCGTGTTTGAGGCGTCTGCACACGTACTAGTTTCCCTTCATGCGCCCTTTTGTTGTTGTGCAAAAAGAACGCCTTCAGTGCTCTATACAGAAAATATGTGCACATAATACGATGTGCATGCTTGCTCGTGTTAGCATGCACATCATTGGAATGGACAGTCAGTACCAAAAATATTACAAGCATAGATTCCAAATTCAGAATGGCGTGTTGACTCCCATGGAGCCCAAAATATGGTGCAGATCGAAGTGGTGATCACTGTTCAGCAGTTTTAAAAAAGGACAGGCTACAGGGAAATGAATGTCTTACAAAAGTATTATACTATTTCGGAACATATTGTAATGTAAGAAGTATTCATTCCTCAACACTAAATTCTACACAAGAAGTTTAATTCTTCCTGACAGCATTACAAATAAGTACACTTGAACATGAACGCACAATGACTGGTTTAAAGTTCATACACTTCGCCTACTTTCATTAGTCAGTTCCTGTATCTTTAAGTAACGCACTTTTATATGCGCGTTTAATTTCTTACGCCCTCACAACGGGAAATCACCTAGCGCGTTTGCTTCCCAAGAGAGCAGAAGTGTGCGTCAAGTATTTCGGATAATACACAGAGAAATGTATTAAACGCGTTGTAAAAAGACACGCACGCTAACCTCTTTTAACAATGAAATTTCTGTAATGTACGTTTTTTTATTTCCCAACGCAGATCGCCGAAAAGAACGGCGCGCATGTCAAATTCAAACTTCGATATTTGCGTCTCCACGAGGAGTCACTGAGCGTAACTATGTAGGTATAGTAGTTTCGAATCTATGCTTATAATATCTTTGGTCAGTACTAGTAACGGGCGCGTCTACACTGTGTACTGTTGATTTTCGTTGCTATCACCAATGTTAAGTCTTTGTGTACGGCGAGACGCTGAAAAAATGTGATTTCTTACAAAAATTGATCTTTGACCTTGGTTACCATGGCAACTATATATTTTGGTAGCATTAGACACGTTCATCATATGTGTGAAGTTGCATGTATGTGGAATGTTTCCTTCTGGAATTATATTAAATATACTTAAAATGTGATTTTTTACAAAATTGACCTTTGACTTCCTGTCACGTGACCTTTGACCTTGGTTGCCATGGTAATCATATATTTTGGTACTATTTGGCACATTCATCATATGTGCGAAATTTCATGTATGTGGAATGTTTCCTTCTGGAGTTATACTTAAAATACTAAACATGTGATTTCTCACAAAAATTGATCTTTGACCTTGGTTGCCATAGCAACCATATATTTTGGTAGCATTAGACACGTTCATCATATGTGTGAAGTTTTGTGTATATGGAATGTTTCCTTCTGGAGTTATACTTAAAATACTAAAAAAATGTGATTTCTCACAAAAATTGATCTTTGACTTTGGTTGCCATGGCAACCATATATTTTGGTAGCATTAGGCACGTTCATCATGTGTGCAAAGTTTCATGTATGTGGAGCGTTTCCTTCTGGAATTATACTAAAAATACTAAAAAACCGTGAATTTTCCCAAAAATTGAATTTGACCTCTGACCTTTGACCTTTTCTGCCGAAAGTCACTTAGACACAAGTTTACACTCTGGGGTACCTACCCACCAAATTTCAAAAGAATCAGTCTGGCCCACTAGGAGGAGTTCATGAAACACTTTTTTCACATTTTTTCGCTTAAAATGTTAACATCAAGTGACTTTTGACCTTGGTTGCCATGGCAACCATATATTTTTGTAGTGCTAGACACTCTTATTATATGTGTGAAGTTTCATGTTAATGGGATGTTTTTTCTTGGAGTTATTATAAAAAGAGTGATTTTCACATAATTTGACCTTTGACCTCTGACCTTTGACCTTTACTTCCGGGAGTCAATGCAGAACTGGGGTTCCACCTAGGGCACCTTCCCATCAAATTTGAAGAAAATCGGCTTTACCGTTTTGGAGATATTAATTAAGAAAACAAAATTGGACACACACACACACACAAACACACCCACACAAACACACGGACACGTTTTGACCCCACCCTCCGTTATGGACTTTTGGTCACCCTGGGGTACCCCACCATGGGTTAGGACTTTAGACTAGTAACTTGTGAAGATTAACTGTTACCATGGCAACGGTTGTTATTTCTGCTGGCATTGTTGCATGAATATAGCCCAACAAGTCAAGTGACTACAATATCTCATCCTCCTCACGGAGCGATGAGATAATAAAAGAACATAAAAGTAAGTTTCCTAAAAAGCGCGTTTACGATGCTATGCATGATATTCGATTGGGACTGGGAGAAAATCAGTTCCTCAGTGAAGAAGATGAAGATCAGACTGAGGGTTACAATGTCCAAAGAGCACCTGAATGGCCAACCTATCATACCGGTTATGCACAGATCTATGCAAGTCCGTAGCCGGGGGGGGGGGGGGAGCGCAAGGATGGTGCCTTCGTAGAAAAATTATCACCCCGGCCTAGAGCCTAACATTGCCTTAATGCATGTTAGTATATCTTGTCCCCACCCTGTAACATATTTCGTCCCATCCCAGGAAGCTATCTCGCCTCTGTCGGCAAGTCAGTATATTCTCTGCCCACCGGCCTGGATGTGAATGTACGCACGTAATCATGGTGGAAGATTCACTGGACAGTTGAAAAGAAGAAAGTGACAAATTTGTCTTGAAGAGGCCAATTTACTAGTGCGTCTACTCTAGGGGGTATGAGATGCTACATTTTCGCCGTAATAGCGCTTTACCTTATGACAGCCGCATAACAAACCGTGATTAAATTATGGCAGGGTTCCTGCACTTTAGAGTACGTTTTGGATGCCAGATCTACCACATTAGCGCCCGGGCTACGTTAGCAATCATAAACACAGGTTAACACATACTATTAGTTCAAACACAGTTTAAGTCATAGCAATTTCGTAAACGTTTAGTAAAACTATCGCTGTTGCTTCCTAAAAAGCGAGCAAAACAACTAACTTTTAATCCTGAACAATAACTAATAAAATGGACCATTTTGCGACCACCATTTGAATAATCTTGTAATAGCTGATTACGACTGACACGATCGGGTTTATTGTGCCAGACAAATTCTAAAATGTAATGAATTAAACTCTAACATTATATCATCCCCAGGTTTCTAGGGTTTCTTATTTTTTTACAGGAGATAAAAGTCTATACTCATGTGATTCGAAAGCAGTTGAAAATATGAAAACGTACAAGCAAAACATTTTGGTCGGTTCTATTTAAGAAAGCTCGAAAACCAACAGTGGCAAAAATCAAAATGAAGACACACGAATGAAAATAGAGCACAGTTATACTCATGGGCGTAGGAGCCCAAGTTGATATGGGAGGCTGTAACGACTTGCTCGAAAAATATAACCAAAAACTTTCCGCGCTCTATACGCGCGTTCAACATGTTAATGTACATATCATACAGGCATGCATCGTTTATCACTTTTAAATGAATTTCTTCGAGTGAAGTTCCTACTTACGTCAGACAGTGCATGAATAAAACAGTAATCTAAAAGAAAGAAAGTCGCTCACAGATAAACATTTAGCTAGAAGTGACACTCCCAGTGAGATTACATACGCCATTTCATGCATTGAGTACAGAGAATCCATCCCATTGTGGTGGATTTACCAAAGTTCAGTAAAATCAAATTGTGAAAGTTAAATCAACAGTGCCACCTCTCCTTCCAAAGTAACTACTAAAGTGTCCAACGCAAGGGTCTTCATATTTCTTTTTTAGAGTTGTTTTCTTACCGGGCGTTCAGGGCTTGTTTCTCAGGACCATCGAAAGGCGTCAGCTGTTTAAAGGGCAAATGATCTAGCCCCGGGAGTGTTACCAGGTGGGGAACAGGGGGCCATGGCCCTCCGCAGGGAAGGTTTTCCCCTTCGCCTTTCCTTCGCATTTCTAATTCAGTCGGAAAGTCTTAATACCTACGATAAAGCATGTATAGAGGGATTTCATGTGACGTCACGCGTAATGGATTTCCAGGCATTGAAGGGCAAAACACCCACGCAGTGAGCGTATTTACAGCACACGCGCACGGCATATCCATAGATACTACTGTGACACAATGGACGCGTGCCCGTCAAAACAAAAAAGACGCGCAATCTTGCCCTTCAAAATTGCGTCTTGTTGGTTAAAGTCACGTGACTGAAATCCCTCTATACCCCAACGGCGAAACGGCTATTACGTGATTGTGTTCTCAAGGAAGACAAATCCTTAAAAAAACGAAACAGTCACATTTTCTTTAATAAAATCCCCAAATTTTCAATTTCGTCCAATGAAACCTCTCCCAAAATTTTCTACAAAAATAAAAACGGACAAAATTTTGCGTTCGCCACCCTTCCGGTAACCCGTCGCCTATGTTGGGGTTTCGGTTGCTGCCTACGTTCCCTCCCCCTTGGGGAGCTTGGCCACATGTCGGGTAAATACTGGTGCCGCCCTACTCGTCTCAGACAGTAAACATTCTCTGTATACTTAGTTTACTTCTTTAGCCTTTCCTCCAACTTGAAAGAACACATGCCTAGTTCATATCTTGGACGAGGCCACAATGGCTTTAACTGAGTTTAAATCGGTCAAGTCCATATCCACACACTGTGTGTGAGTTATCTGCTGGTCACTGGGTACACAAGTTGTCCTTGACCAATCAGAGTGATGCTATTCTGTTATATTATGTCAATCAAAATGTGATTTTCAGTTGTTAATAGAGATATGGGGAAATTTCTAAATATGGTGATTATTCCACAAGCCCTTTGAAACAAGCACATTAGAGAAAAGGATGAGTCATTTAGATATAATATGATATGGTATGGTACGGTACGGTACCGGTACGATACGATATAATACGTTACATTACGGAGGTGGGCTTTTCAAGCATCTATTTCAGCATCAATAATAAACAATGTAACAAAGTGATTACAACAAATCATCCTAAAAATCATTAATAAAAAGGATAGTCAGCATCAGAGTCAAATTTTACATCCAAATTATTCCAAAAATTGTGGAGTATCTTTCAAAAGTAGCAACTGAGTTAGATTTCGCGACTGCCGCTGGAAGACTGTTCCAAGAAGCAACAGCTGTAATTTAAAAGCAAATTATTAAAATATGTGTGAAATTGATGTTTCACAAGTTTAAAAGAATTAACTCGTGAGATTTCCCTTCTAGATCTAAAACTCAGCATATTAGAAGTATCCTTTCTGCCATAAATGCCCTGAACAATTTTAAAAACTTCAATCATATCTCCCCTCAGCCTTTTATATCGAGGAGTTGGCAGATTTAATTTTAGCAGCCTCTCATGGTAACAAAAGCCCTTTAAGGATGGAATAAATCTTGTGGCACGTCTCTCTACATTTTCTTATAAATCAATATCCCTTTTCAAGTGGGGAATCCAAACAATTGCAGCATATTTCAAATGTGGTCTGACCAAAGCTTGGAACAGGTATTTGAAAGATTCCTCATCTAAGTAGGTATACGTTCTTCTTATGAGACCAATTATTCTATTAGCCTTATTAACCTGCGTTTGATAATGATCAGAAAAGCGCGTCTTTTATTATCCACAAGTAACCCTAATAATATCAAACCTAATAAGTTTTTCATATAATTTACAACAGAAACAAGTTAAACTGACAGGACGGTAATTAAAAGGATTAGGCCTACTCTTGTCACCATTTTTGTACAGAGCAATGATATAACTGAGCTTTCATATTTCGGAAATGGTTTGTACAAACATCGTATAGCTCCACTAGAACTTGAGGATGGCTGCCATCAGGCCTAGGGACCTTACCATTTTATGGCCTTACTTTAAGGTCATTATCCATGCTGCCGATTCTCTCCCGCACCTTGCCGCCAGGATTCAGTTAGTTAGTTAGTTAGTTAGATGGGGTTTAACGACACACTAACACGAATGTGTTATATAGTGTCAGCCAGATAAAAAAGGGTAATGGTGAGGTGAAATCACCTAAAAGGAAAAAGGATTGGGCAAAATTCTACTAAGATATCTAAACAAAAGCCAGTGTGGGAGTCAAGTCAAAATTTCATGTAAAGGTTACTTTCTTTGAGAAAGTCCAGAATGAGCGAAGGATCTGTGTGCTCAAACAACGTCTTCAGGTTTGGCACAGTGTAATACTTCTGACGAATATGGGAGTATTCATAGCAGTCAACGAGAATGTGACTGACGGTGACGGCACAGTCACAGGGGATACAATATGGTCTCTCATCCCCGTGGAGCAAATAAGCGTGGGTTAGGTAAGTGTGACCTACGTGAGCCCTAGTCAGTACCAAATCATCTCTCCGTTTTCTGGGGGCTGCATTACCCACAGTTCCGACCTTTGGTTTGACTTGGTACAATTTGTTCTCAGGGAAAGAATCCCACAGTTCCTGCCTTTTTGATTTAATGTAGTCGTTGATCTTAGTCGTTGATCTTAAGATGGTAATCAGTGTGGGACAAGTTGAGGTTGGTAACGTCCATCTATAGGGCTTCCTTAGCTAGTGTGTCTACCCTTTCATTTCCGCGTATGCCCACGTGACTCGGAACCCACGCAAGCACAACCGATTTCTGCAGTCTCACCAAATTGGAGTAAGCTTCACGGAGAGCTATTCCACAAGGGTGCTACACAAGGGTGCTTTTGCTCATGGCCTTTAAGTGCTGAAAGGCTGGATAGTGAGTCTGTGAACACAATGAACTGGTGGCTATGCTAGGTTTCGACCAGATCGAATGCCATCTTAAGTGCCTGGAGCTCGGCAGTAAATATTGATGCGTCATCCGGTAGTATGGATTGCAGTAATGTGTCCCGGCTTGCCGCCGCGGCCGCAGTCCTGTTCATGGCTTTTGAGCCGTCGGTATAGATGACAGGATAACGACAGCATATATGTCTTAACTCATTAAAGTTAGCACGAAACACCAGTTCACAGGGGCGTAGCGAAGGTGTTATCTTTGGGGAGGGGGAGTGGGGTGTGGAGATTATGTTTTGCCGACGGATCTGGTAATGCGTAGTGCGAAAACGAGCTTTAGCCGGTGGGGTCCTGGGCCCCGCCTAAGGACCCCTGGTTGGGTCCAGGGGGCGCAGCCCCCGGAAGCTCTGAGGTTTAGGTATATCTCTGGGTGAAAAGTTAAGTCTCAGGATGGATATATTTTGGTTCAAAGGCATATTGCATCATCAAATACACACTAGATCCCACTAATTTTAATTTATTAGGCCAGTGGTTCTCAAACTTTTTTAGACTAAGGCCCCCTTCCGCCATCTTGAACTGTCCCAAAGCCCCCTCCCCTGGTCCTACCATTCATAGTTGGATGCTCGTCAATATGTTTCTCAGTTGACTTTTACTATTTGCAAGAACAACAAAAAAACCTGCAGAAGAAATAGGGCCTACTGTGAAACTAGTATAGAGAGTCCAGATGTAATTCAGTCAGTCGGATTGGTGTGCTTGGTGTAATGCTGCAAGATTACGAATCTTTGGTTCAGCGGCGTACCCAAAATATATCTCAAGGGGAATGCAGTATGTTATGTGACCGTCGGCCTGGGAAGGGGTAAGTGAAGGAGGTCCCCTCCCCCCCTTTGAAATTTTTTGAAGATTGGGTGTTTTTACATGCATTCTGGTGCCACATTATGCTACTTTTGAAGTAAATTTGGTTCAGGAACTAAGAAAATATAGTCAGTGAGGGGAGCATGGCCCAGGTCCTATGTAAGCCACTGGTCTGATTCCATCTTGGTGAGGAAGAGACGCAGACAGGGCTGTAATATTCGAGCCCGAACTCTAGCTGACTCGATTCCGTTTTTCGCCGGACTCGGAACTGGCACTTAATGGGAGGTCAAGGAATTGGAATTAGCCCAGAATGGCTCTGCTGGACTCGGACTCTTAACCGATTCCAGTCGAGTCCACAAAACTAGATTTCATTAATATTTCCAAGGAAACATTACTGGCCCACAATTTAACAAGTTAGTGGTCACATAAAGTCTGAAATTAAATTACCGTAGGCGTAGGGTCAACCAAATTATGAATTATCTGACTTCTGAATAGTGCCCGTTTTATCATACGTGTAATTGTACGTGGTACAAAAAGCACTTGTATGAGGCGCCACAAGTACACTGTCAAATGGTCGGACTCGGAATTTGCCCAGAATTGGAAAACCTGGACTCGGAATTGGCCCGGAATGGTGGCCATTGGAATCGGACTTGGCCAGGAATTGGGTTAGGTCGACTCGATTACAGCCCTGGACAAATATCGCCCTTCCGGTAATGTCAATAAAGGCAATTTCAATGTCACGGTCAGCAGTGATGTGTTGTAATCGCCAGTGCCCCCAAATCAGTGCAAAAGCCCCCCTTTTCCTCATGTATTCTGTAGCGCCCACCTGAGACTTCCAAACGCCCTCTGGAGGGCGGTAGGGACCACTTTGAGAACCACTGTATTAGGCTATTCCTCTCGTCAGGCCGATATAGTTTTAAGCGGTTGAGATCCAGAGGTCCGCCAGTGCTTTAGCTAGGACGTTTTCTCAATGCGACATTTACTGATCTGTGGCCTGGGGAAGGGGATAAGCCCCCTCCCCTTTGAAAATTTTTGGAATTTACAAGTTGCCTAGATCGCAAATGGTGCAATATTTGAGTGGATTTCTGCCCTAATGAGGAACCTCAAAATTTACACCCGGGTAGAATTTTGCTTGTCAGATTTTTTTTTGTGCGACATTTGTCGCCGTTTATGCGACATTGTCCCACAAATAGAGGCTGGTTAAAACACTGGGCCGGCCCTAGGGCCCCTGGTGGGGGTCCGGGGGGCTACGCCCCCGGAAGATCTGAGATTTTAGCATAATCTCTCGGTAAAAAATTAAGTCTCATGCAGGATAGGTATATTTTGGTTCATAATGCATTATCCAATGCAAACATTCCGGTTAATTCTTAGGTTTTAGGCTATTCCTCCCGTCATGCCACTATACTTCAGGTGCTGAACCTGTCGTTCAGAATTGGAACACTATTATGTGTTCAGCATTTGAACACTAGACGCGTCAGGCGTTCAAATACGATAAGTAGATAGGCGTCCGGCGTTCAAAAAGGGAGAAAAAGTGTTCAGAATCTTAACACAAGCGTTCAAAATATGCTTTGAACGCCAGGATCTGAAGATGGGTTCTGTATCTGTTTCATTTCGGTGTTCAAAAGTTAAAAGCCTGAGATTGCAGTGAAGGGAAGACAAACGCGGCACGCATTATTTTGTTCCCCGGGATGTTTGTGGTAAACCGGATCCTCAGAAGTTTGCAAAATGTGTTTGAAGTCAAGGTTAGTGTTTAGAAGACGGGCTAAGGATACCCTCCTCATGGGTAATCGGGTGCTGCTCCCCATGGTGATGATAAAAGTGAGGAATGATGTGCAGAAAGTGGTTTTTGGTTTCCCGAAAGGGAATACCTATGTAGTCGTGCAGACGTAACCTTTGCAAAACAAGTGTAGGTTCGTGCATTGTGGTGTCGTTTCCAACTATAGTGCCAGCCTTATTTTAAACTGAAACTTTCTTTTTCTAACCGTTGAACATTTGGCTTCGTGTATGAAGCCAACGTCTTTCTTTACTTTCTGCCCGTGGAGAGGTTCTTTGGATATGGTATGTCTCAAGTAATGTGTTTACTTTGAGAAGTAAACATTTTGGTTGGTATAAATGCATCAAATAAATATTTAATGTCTTCTAATTAATCTAATTACGAATTGCTGAGCAGTGCAACTAAACTGTGCAATTGTATTTTGGGACCAGTCTGCATATGATACCTACATGTTTATTCAAGAATGTCATATGACCCGAAATAGTGCACCTATACGGAAGCCGTTAATTTCCTTTCTTTTCCCGAGTTCCCGACGGACTCAGTCACTCGTCCAATTACACCGACGGCCGTTGATACGGCCGTATAAGGCCGTCACATGCATAATCAATTTGCCGACGGGAATTCAACTCATGGGCGTCAATCCTGGGGGGAACGGGGGGACACGTCCCCCCCCCCACATTTCGATGGGTGGGGGACACAATATCAAATGTCCCCCACATTTGCGTAAAAGAGTAGTGTCGTGGCTCTATTTGACTGGCTTTTTGAGTGACATGTAGGTTTTTTGGGCAATTGTTAAGTGTCTTGATGCAGATTTTGAATGTAGATTTCGTCAGGGAAATCTTATTTAATGGCAAAATTCGGCGCGCTTCGCGCGCATGCGTCACGGTTTGCACTTCTTCTCATGACCGTTAAAAAGGTAATTATACATGGAACAATTCTAATCACAACACTTTCCGAAAACAGACATACATCTCCTGAAATCTGTAGGGGGCTCGCATCAATATGGGATCATTCAATCAGTGGCGTACGCAGAGGGGAGGGCCATTCCGCCATGCCCACCTTCACTGATTCCGATTTTTTTTTTAAGTTCCTAAAAATACGTAAATTTTTTAACAGAAAATTTACTTAAAAAAGGTAGCATAGTTGGAACCAGATTACATGTTAAGGACACCTAATTTTTCAAAAAATTTCAAAGGGGATGGGGACACCCCATTGGGTCATGTCCCCCTCACTGATGCCTAATTTTTTAGTTCCTAAAAATACGTAAATTTTTAACACAAATTTTACTTCAAAAGGTAACATATGTGGCACCAGATTGCATGTAAGGACACCTAATTTTTCAAAAAATTTCAAAGGGGAGAGGGACACCCCTCCCCTTAGATGCCTCCCTCAGGCCAGTGGTCACACAACATACTGCATGCTCCCCCCCCCCCCCCCTTGTGGAAGGTTGATTGAAAGTACGTTGTTGCCGTTAAACACTTTTCAAGAATTATTACCGAGCGTGGCCGAAGCCATTATTTTTACCGAGCTTCGCCGAAGCCATTATCGGTATAGATGGTGCAAGCGCGGATCCAGGTTGGCCTGGGGAGCCCGCCCCCTCCCCCACGAAAGGAGAAAAAGGGAAGAAAAAGAAAAAAGAAAAGGAGAAAGAAAAATTAAGAGCAAAAATTAATAAAAGTGTCTAAGAACGTATTTAAAGTATATATTTCTTAAGTTCCTAAAAATACGTAAATTTTTTAACAGAAAATTTACTTAAAAAAGGTAGCATATTTGGAACCAGATTACATGTAAGGACACCTAATTTTTCAAAAAATTTCAAAGGGGATGGGGACACCCCATTGGGTCATGTCCCCCTCACTGATGCCTAATTTTTTAGTTCCTAAAAATACGTAAATTTTTAACACAAATTTTACTTCAAAAGGTAACATATGTGGCACCAGATTGCATGTAAGGACACCTAATTTTTCAAAAAATTTCAAAGGGGAGAGGGACACCCCTCCCCTTAGATGCCTCCCTCAGGCCAGTGGTCACACAACATACTGCATGCCCCCCCCCCCCCTTGTGGAAGGTTGATTGAAAGTACGTTGTTGCCGTTACACACTTTTCAAGAATTATTACCGAGCGTGGCCGAAGCCATTATTTTTACCGAGCTTCGCCGAAGCCATTATCGGTATAGATGGTGCAAGCGCGGATCCAGGTTGGCCTGGGGAGCCCGCCCCCCCCCCCCCACGAAAGGAGAAAAAGGGAAGAAAAAGAAAAAAGAAAAGGAGAAAGAAAAATTAAGAGCAAAAATTAATAAAAGTGTCTAAGAACGTATTTAAAGTATATATTTCTCCAGGGGTTGGGTGGAGCTATAGCTGGATTATCTCTTTAGATATCTTTCACATAATGTTCGAAAACAGGTGAATAGCTGAGTAATGATTCTTGACTTAAGATCTAAATAAGTAAACATCGTGACATGTGCAGTATGGGCCCTGTTAGCTGCACTGAAATCAGTAACAATTTGTTGTTAAAGAGTGAAAGTTTTTGTAATCTAAAGGGATTGTGAGGCAAAGTTTTCGCCATGCAGACCTTGCAGAATGAATACAGAAGACGAGCTGTCAGGTGACGTGCTATTGTGCACAGTGGCACCAACTGTTGCAGGCAAAGTAGCGGCGTGCATACCCTATTCGATTTCAAAACTGTCTGAAAAGTTTTAAAATGAACTCAAAAGGCTTTTAAGCTACAGACAGTTGCGTCGGCACAGTGGGCAATGGGTGACGTGTGTTCCCCTCCCCCATCGATTCTTGAAAATTTTTAGAATGGTCACAAAAGTCGTTTAAGCTACAGATTTCTGCGGAGGGTGGAGGGTGAGATGTGTTTTTGATGATTGGTTTACTTTTTCTTACCCTTTTCATTCACAAACTGTTCTCAAACTATCATAAGTTTTGGAAATTCTTGACAAAGTCCAAATTTTCGCACGCTCCGCTAGCGTCAAGCCTTGTTTCAGAGTTGTCCTTATTTTCAATAGCTTTCGGTAACTCACGGGGGAATCAAGGAGCAAAAGTGCTTTTTAAGAATTCTCAGTCAGAAGATTCGTTTCTGAATAGCATAGGTTGGTGGGAAAATGACAGTGTCCGATGCAGGTTCTAAATGCAGGTTTTGTCATGGACTATATCTTATTCAAAATTTCGGCGCGCTTCGCGCGCATACGACAGGGTTTACACCCGATTTCATATACCATTGACAAAGCTATGACGCAAGAAATTATTCAAATGCAAACATTTTTCTAAAAAGTACATCTCCTTCTCTGTAGGGCATTCATCATTATGGGATCTTTGACCAATCTAGTCTAACACATGGTTTGAAAGATTGAAAGTACGTAATTGCCTTTTTTCCAAACATTTTACCGCGACGTTCAATAACGACGAAAATCTTTTCTGAAACGAATTTTGCCTGTCCACCATCCCTCTTGCTATACTTGAAAAGACAAGGTGATAAATATCTCCTCCCATATGGATGTCGGGTAGTGAGAATCCCGTTGGTCCCTCTTTTGTATACTGTAACTAATTCAAAGCTCCCGGATGGGCTATACTGTTCTCTGTCAACCTTGGATATCCTTTTAAAATGTAAAGGAAATATTTTATTATAGTCCAAGAATGTTTCTGTGGATTCCATGCAGGTACAGTATAATTGCGTGTACAATTTTCCCATGGGCGTGGATCATGGGGAATGGGGAGACACGTCCCTCTCACTTTCTTGGAAGCGGGACATCGTCAAAAAGTCCCCCTCACTTTTTCAAGAATGATGGAACAGATTGCAATTATGCCTAGGAAAACGAAATTTTTAGAAGAAAAATAATCTAAAAATCCTACACTTTTGTTGCACCAAATCGCATCTGAGGGCATTCAGTTCTAGAAAAATTTCCCTTAGACCCCTCTCCCATGCCGACGATCACAAAACTTATTGCCTCCCCGTGACGCAAATTCTGGCTACCACCACTGCTTCTTCCACCAGGACGGCGATTCACAAATGTGGAAAAGTCCCCCGCCCCTACACACATTTGGAGATGGATCCACGCCCATGATTTTTCCTGGGACTTTAGGAGGTTTGAAGACAATATATTAACCGTCTCTTACTCCCCTTTTCCACCTGAACGAAAATTAGAATTCACTAAATTATGGAAATTTTTTAAACATACAATCACTTTAGAATGACCCAAAGATACCAACATTTTGCGTATAGGCTCCCTAAAATTATCAAACATTTCTCAAAGGGGAGGGTAAACTCCTTCCTGGGATTGCAATCTCATGTACTAACAAGAAAAGGCTCTCCCACTCTTGTATATAGCGTATACAGAATCCCACTGCCTAAAAAGGCACGGTTTAGCAGTTACCTGCTGTTCCCCCAATCACCAACTCCCGCCAGCACCATCGGTCATAGATTCTGAAGGGTATACCCTTCAGAAATCCATAAAGAAGGTGATATATCATCTCTCCTCCCATATGGACGTCAGGTTGTGAGAGTCCTGTTGGTCCCCCTTTTCAGTGTACAATTAATGCAGAGCTCCCGGGAGGCTCTATACCGAAAATTTTCGGCGCGCTTCACGCGCAATTGTTTACGCTTACGGAGAGAGGTATGTTTTTATTGAGTGATGGATTTATTTTTATCACTTTTAACGAAAAATCAGTTGACATCTTTCACGATTTTTGCAAAGTCTTCTCAATATTTCTTGATTTTCGCTTGATCTGCGTAGTTTTAGCCTTGAATTACTCCTTTTACTATCAATAAGGTCCCAAAAGTATTCGCATTACTCATCAGTGGGGTTCTACCATAAGCCAATTATTCATGTGCATAAACGTGATTTCAGAGGAGCCAGCATTGTAAGGATGTAAAGCAACTGATATTTATTTTTTCACCCTCCTCTTCTTATGAGAACTGAAAAATTAGTATCGAACCCACCTTCTAATTGATAGACACACATAAAGGGAATTGACACCGTTTGTAATAGCAATGGTTTTAAATGTAAATTCACATTTTCGCCGGCAATTGTTTCATCTAACGTCCTTATACCTGAATACCGTATAACGAAAATAAAACACTCATTATGGCAAAATCATTTCAAATTACCTGCATGGGCTCATAATGTTGGCTTGTAAGTTTTAAGATAACTAAGATTCTCCGGAACTTCTGCAGGTACATATAGTAACTCATACTGAGCCATACACATCAAATTCCATGCAACATGAAAAGGTATAAAATCTCACTGACATAAGAACTGGAGCCGATTTCTGTGCTCTTAAAATGCAATACTGCGAGAGCTTCCGGGTGCTTAGCCCCCTGGACCCGAAGGGGCCCTATCGCGGGCCCCTGGACACCACACGTAGGAACTCGCGCTTCGCGCTCGTGGTGAACCTTCGGTGCACATGAGATTTTCCATCTTGGCCCCCCCCCCCCTCAAAATTTCTGGATCCGCACCTGCAGACTGATGGTGATTGTTAATACACTTACGACTACAAAGCATTCTGAAAACGCCCTTGCTAATCCTTCACATCTTTGCTATACTACGATCAGCTCCAAAAATATCCCAAAGATATCCCATTTTGCATCTAAGCAACCTTAAATTAACAAAAATTTCTCAAAGGGGAGGGCTACACCCCGTCCCCTTAGACCCCTCCCTCAGGATGACACCTTTATATAGTGACAAAGGAAGGATCCCCACTGCTGTATGCAAACGCAGGGTGAATAAAAAAGGAGCAATTTACACGCCGCCACTGCAGTTAGTAAAAACATCCAGCCAGTCGGAAAAATTAGAATTCACTAACTAATTTATGGACATTTTCCAGTCACGTACGATAAGCTCCAAAAATATCCCAAAAAATAGCACCGTTTTGCACCTAAGCAGCCTTAAATTAACAAAAATTTCTCAAAGGGGAGGGGGTGTCCCCTTAAACCCCTCCCCAGGACGACACATTTATGTAGTGACAAAGGAAGGATTCCCACTGCTGTATACAAAACGCAGAGCACATAACAAAGCGCAATTTAAACACGCCCAAATATATCACCCTAGCAACGGGCGTGGTCGGGTCCATGATATCCGACAATGATCCACGCTGCGAAGCGTTGTTTCAGCTATTTTGGGACATGATGAAAATAACATCTTGAAGTAACTCCGTGGACTCCGTGTATTTCACCTGGCAGATCATCTATGATGGTCATGTTAACTTTGAAATGATAATTCTTATTAGAATAGGACAACGTCAGTCATCATAAGGGGGGGGGGAGGAAAGGGCCTACAGGAAGACGCCCCCTCTTCAAAACCAAAGGAATTGGTTTGTGCTAAGTCATGTATGTCCCCCGTCCCCCCCCCCCCACACATTTGAATACGGATTGACGCCCCTGATTCAACTTGAATGGACCAATTAGATGTAGAGCCAAAAATCGAAATAGCCGATAACAGACTGGCCTGTTCTCTCTTTCTCTTTTTTCTTCTTATTCTCCGTCTTCTCTTTCCTTCTCTTCCTTTCCCTTTCTTTTCTCTTCTTCTCTCTTCTTTTCCTCCTCTCCTCTTTCCCTCTTCTTTTCCTTTCCCTTTCCTCTTTTTGCTGACGGACCGAAAATTTGCCGACGGGCGACCAAATATTGGGGGGTGTGACACCCCCCACACCCCCGCTCGCTACGGCCCTGCCAGTTCATTTGTTGAATTCTTCAAAAACCTCCTCAAACTAAGGTCAACCACTGGCTCAACTAACTTCCATGGAGGAGTGATGGAGAAGGTAGACTGAGCCACGGAATCGGGGTTGGCACATACCTGTGATAAAGCTTCACTAACGCGAATAGCAAATGTGGGGATAGCTGTTGGTTTTGCGAGATATATGTGACTAAACTTATGGTTGATGGCCGTCTCAAAGGTCGGGTTGTGTCTATGGCTCTTCAGTTTGATGGCAAACTGGAGTGATAATTTCTTCCATTTTACCTGAAGGGGTGGCTCGTTCGCTTCGATGTAAATGCTCTGCATTGAAGACGTACGGAAAGCTCCCAGACAGATTCGAAGACCTTGATTATGGATAGGGAGAAGTTTTCTGGGGTATGACTCACGTGCGGAGCTGTAAACAACACAACCATAATCGAGTTTGGACCTAACTAGTGATCTATAGAGACGAAGCAAAACGGGACTGTCAGCGCCCCAGTCCATCTTTGAGACCTTCAACAAGTTCAGTGCTCCTTGGCACTTCCGCCTCAAATGGTCGATATGGGCTTTGAAGTTGAGCTTGCTGTCGAGTATTAGGCCTAGGAACTTAGTCTGAGGAACACCTGGTATGTGAACACCGTTCAAATTTAGGTCTGGGTCGCAATGAGCACCTCTCCGGTTGCAAAGTGCATGCAAACAGTCTTTGTCCGAGAAAAACGAAATCCGTTTTTGTCAGTCCAGTGTTGGATCTTATTGAGGCAGTTCTGCATTAGTCTCTCTATAGGCTAGACCTCATGTTCCTTGAGGAACAGGTAATAGAGAAGTCATCCACAAACAAAGACTTCTCAATCCCAGTGTTCACCACATTAGCGATGCTATTTTCATGCTAAAGAGAGTAACTGACAAGATGCTGCCCTGAGGAACACCCATCTCCTGGTTATGTAACTCTGATAATACGCTCCCTACGCGCACTCGAAACACATGATCTTTCAGGAAATTTTGGATAAAAAGTGGCATTCTGCCCCTTAGACCCGCACAGTACAAGTCTTTCAAAATGCCATATTTCCAAGTGGTATCGTATGCCTTCTCTAAGTCAAAAAATACCGATACAACATGGTGTCCGCGTACAAATCCGTCACGAACTGAGGACTCTAGGCGCACGAGTTGGTCAGTGGTACTGCGGCCACGTCGAAAGCAATTGTGAACTAGTTATGAGATTGTTGGTCTCGAGGAACCAAACCAGACGGGCATTAATCATTCGTTCGAACGTCTTGCACAGGCAACTAGTGAGGGAAATAGGACGGTAGTTTGTAGCATTTGTCGGGTCCTTACCCGGCTTGGCGATGGGAATGATGGTGGCTTCCCGCCAAGCAGCTGGAAAGTTGTCATTTTCCCATACGCCGCTGAAAATATCTAACAACACCAGTAAGGAGTTATCTGGGAGATTTTTGAGGAACTGATAGTGAATTTCATCTGGGCCTGTGGCAGTGTCATTGCTTCTTTCGAGAGCAATACCAAGTTCCGTGATGTTAAAGAGGCTATTGTAGTTCTCAGAGTTATCCGAGGTGAAGTTCACTTTCTGTTTTTCAACAGCATATTGGAATGTTTGGAAGGTCTGAGAATAGTGACTACTTGAGGAGTTGAATTCAAACTCGTCTGCAAGCAGATTGGCAATATCTGTTGCTTCTGTGCATTTGCCACCGTCTGGTTTGGTTATGTGTGACACGGATGAACTGACCTGCTTTCCACTGATTTTTCTAACCATATCCCATGCTTTCTTGACTGGGGTATTGGAGTTAAGGATTCAGAGTTCGTCAATTTGCAATATAATATGTAGTCACTCACATAGGCGTAGGAGGCAAGGGGGGGGGGGAGGACTGGGGAGGACTGCAGCCCCCAACCAAATATTTTTGTGAAAATTCGGGCAAAATGCTGAGAATTTTTCGGGCACCTACTGAAAGAAAAATAATGCAATAATAATTTAAAAAACTTCCTTGGTAATTAATGTAAAGTCCTGATTTGAATTGCACCAGCACCTATATATTCCGTATTAATTCATCAGTGTGTTATTCATAACAATTGTTGAACTGCCTTTTATATGCTAGGCTTTTATTCGAGAATTCTCCAGAATTTAACAGAAACTTCTAGAGCACACAGTCGAGCAATTACGAGAACGTTCCTTAATCTAGAAACTTCCAGAGCACAGTAGTTGTAAACAATTGTAGTTTCTTAGAAGTGTCGCAGTACGTAAACAGTTCCTTCGAGAAAATTCTAGAAAGGCTGCGTTGAACTTGAATTCTCTGGAACTTTCCATTCGCTCGTCGATGGATTCAATCAGGTGTTCCTGACGGAACACAGTAATATAAGTTTAACCATATAAGTTTAACCATTAAAAAATGGTTAAACTTATATTATTATTATCAGTGGTGTATCTGAGGGGCCATATCGCCATTGTTACAAGACGACCCGAGATTGTAAATAATCATTAAGTTGTTGAATTTTAATCTCGTTCTTCTGTGATCTTTCGTTGTTATTGGTTTGACTTGCGACCACAAGCCGTAACACCATGCCCCACCCTCACTCATGCTGATTTTTTCTACCTAAAATACGTAAATGTTTCAACACAAATTTTACTTTAAAGGTAGCATATGTAGCACCAGATTGAAATTTTGCAAAAATGTCACCTAATTTTTAAAAAATTTTCAAAGGGGAGGGGAACCCTCCATTTAGACCCTTCCCCAAGTCGGCCATCAACGACTACCGCCAAAATTAAAAGCAATTAAGAAGGTAGAAACACGGCATTTTATTGTATGTTATTGGCATGCGGTGTGATAAACGATGAATGCCCATATGATATGTATATTAACATGCTGAACGTGCATGGAGTGTGCGGAAATTTTTGGTTATATTTTCGGGCAAGTCGTTCCAACCCCTCCCCCCCCCCAAAAAAAAAAAATCAACTTGGGCTCCTACGCCTATGGTCAGTCACCAACAACAGTATGCGTAGATATACACCATCTTATTAAGTCTTAATCAATTCAATATTTCTGTGGCTGGAAATTCTGTTTTCTGTATAAACCATTGAATCAAACAGTTTATCATAAATTCAGTGTCGACTATACACTCTAAAACCTAAACGTTGGGAAGTTAGGACAACTTAAGGTCAGAGAATCGAGGTTACTTGCTCCATGGCATTTTTAAGTTTAGTCGACTGACTTTCTCCTCATAGTGAAATTGATATTCGATGAAACTACTTAGCTGAGTATGAAAAAGTCCTTGCCCCAAGTTTATCTTTTTATTTTATCCCATCACATTGGGTTTTACAGTGTAAATAGACCCTTTTCCAAATAGCAGTTACAAGGGATTATGGGATAGAGTTTTGGATATGCGTCGTTTTCGTCAAAGGCATTTTACTGTGGTCAAAAACGACGCGTACTTAAAGTTTATCGCACAATCCTTTTTAATTGCCATTTGGAAAAGTGTCTATAGGGTAGGCAAAATAGTATGCCTTTGCTACCTCATCTCATCTCCCTACATGTAACGTATACAGAGATGAGATATTGTACGTCATCTAACATCAGAAATGTGAACCTGGGTGAGTCTGAGTATCTGAGAGTGTGTGAACAAAAATGAGTGTTGCGAACTCCTCCTAAAACGGTAAGTCCGATAAAGGTTAAACTTTGTGGGTTACCTGACTATGAAAATTTGTGCATGCATAATTGATAACGTCATACGTCAAAGTTCAATTTAGCTGATATTGGGTTTTGCCATTATTTGCATATCAGTATGTTAGAAAAAGTATTAAAACCATATCATATATTACGACTGATAAGATCATTTTGAAGCTAGTGATTTTTGGTTGCTACGGGTGGGGTCAAAAGTCAAAATATGGATCAAAGGTCAAAATGTAGGTCAATGGTCAAACTTGCCTAAAGTTTGCGAAAAAGTGTGTCTCAAACTCCTCCTAAACCGTATGACTGAACAAGGACTATGCCGTACATCTTGCTACATAAGCAACCTACAAATGATGACTTACCTAGGTGTTAACCTGGGTCGCCATTATGTTTAAAGAAAGTACATTCAGCGCTCTGAGGGATGTTCCCGTTGCTGTGTTAAATAGGAGAATGAATTTAAAGGTACTTAGGGTCACCGTAGGTCAAAATGTGAAAACCCTGTAAAGACAATATCTTAATATGAGTAACATAACATACTTGCATTTAGATGCCCCATCTTACTAAGCCAAGGATCCTATTGAGTTTGGTGGAGGTCAAAGCTAATTTGGGCGTACAGAGGACATACTGTAACTTTTCAAACCTGGTCGTAAAACACGATATCTCAAGAAGGGTAAACGTGAGGCATGTCGTATTTGACGTATCGATAGTCCTTATAGAGAACATGATCCCTATTGTTTTTGGTGGAAGTCAAAGGTCATTTGGGTCGCCAGAGGTAAAACAGCGGGAACCTTTTCGGCACAATATCTCAAGATGGGCGGTTTTAGTGAATCTCATACCAGGCATGTAGGTAACCCACATCAAGTAACCGGAAAGCCTAAAGGCTTAGTGATTCCCTGCCGAATAGGGATGCTTTGTTGCACTGACGTTTAGCCCTCAAATTTATCTTCCTTGACTACATCATTTTACGATGTTTTAACAATTTGACCTCTGCTGACCTCACATGAACTTTGAACCCCACCAGATATAATAAAAAAGAATAACGGAAGTGTCTTGATAGGGATTCAACTCCAATGGTTCTTGGATCTTGAAAATTCTTGGGAAATTTTACTTTGTGACCTCTGGTGACCTCTGATGACTATCTTGAAAATTCTTGGGAAATTTTGCTTTTTGACCTCTGGAAATCCCATGTAACAATCTTTCAAATTCTTGGGAAATGTTGCTTTTGACCCCGAAGACCCCAGATGACAATTTTGGGAACTCTTGGGATTTTTTTTTTGACCTCTGATATAACCCCTGATGACCTTGAGCTCCACCAAAATCAATAGGGGTCTTCCTCCCAACATGGCAAATTCATATACCAAATATGAAAAGTGTCGGTCATTCCTGTCTTGAGATATCGTGATTATGAGTTTTTCGGCTTTTTACCTCTGGTGACCGCAAATGACCTTTGACCTTCACCAAAAACAATATGGTTCTTCCTCTTAACATGATGAATCTATATACCAAGTATGAAAAGTGTCGGTCATTTCTATCTTGAGATATTGTGATTACGAGCCTTTTCGGCTTTTTACCTCCGGTGACCTTAAATTCAAAGGGTGAACTTCACAAGACACAATAGGTTTCTTCCTCTCAACATGGTGAATCTATACACCAAATATGAAAAGTGTCGATCATTGCTAAATGGAGATATCGTGTTTACAAGCCGTTTAGGAGGTTTTCACAGTTTAACCTCCGGTGACCTCGAATGACCTTTGACCTCTACCAAAACAATAGGGTTCTTTCTCTTGACATGACAAATCTATATACCAAATATGAAAAGTGAGGGTCATTGCTACCTTGCGATATCATGTTTACAAGGTTTTTGGTTTTTGACCTCTGGTGACCTCATATGACCTTTGACCTCCACCAAAAACAATAGGTTCTTTCTCTCAACGTGAACAATCTATATACTAAATATGAAAAGTGTCGGTCATTGCTATCTTGAGATATCGTATTTGCAAGCCGTTTACAGGGTTTTCGCAGTTTAACTTCCATTGACCTTAAATGATCTTTGACCTCTACCAAAAACAATAGTGTTCTTTCTCTTGACATGACAAATCTATATACCAAATGTGAAAAGTGTCCGTCGTTGCTATCTTGAGATATCGCGTTTACAAGCTCAGCGTCACATACACACACATACACGCACACACGCACAGTTGTGCTTTACATACTGTTTGAGGACCTCATTGTTTTCTCTATTGTGTTTGCTTCCATAACCCTAACTCTAACAATAGACTCTCTATTGTGAAACTTCTGAGGACATGAGACATCTATTGTATTTTCCTTCCAAGGACCTGAAATCCATTGTTTAGGTCATCAGTCTGAATGGAAAGTAAGTGCGCACACACACCCACACACCCACACACACACACACACACAAGTCGATTTTACATACAATCCGAGGACCTCATTGTTATTTCCTTTGTGTTTACTTCCTTAACCCTAACCTTGACAATAGACTCTCTATTGTTCAAACTTTCGAGGACTTGACAAATCTATTGAATTTCCTTCAGAGGACCTCAAATCCATTGTTCAGGTCCTCGGTCTGATAGGAAGACAAGTTCACACACACACACACACACACACGACATCACCATCGCATAGAGACCTATTGCAGTGGCCAAGTGGTTAGAGCATCCGACTTGCAGCCAGCAGGTCTAGGGTTCAAATCCTGGCTGGGTCATACCAAAGACTTTAAAAATGAAACCTACTGCCTTTGTGCTTGGTGCTCAGCATAAGCAATGGAGTAGGGAAAACAAGCCAGTGAGCCACAACTGGAAAAAGGGCCGTGGTCGTCTCGACTTGAACCAATTGGTTGGAAACTGGGACGTTAAACCTCATCTAACTAACTAACTAACTAACCAACCAACCAAACAACCAACCAAACAACCAACCAACCAACCAACCAACCAACCAACCAACCAACCAACCAACCAACCAACCAACCAACCAACCAACCAACCAACCAACTAACTAACTAACCAACCATCGCATAGATTCCTTGCCTGCCTACAGCAAGGAATCAAAAATTTAGTTAAATCTGTTGGAGGTCAAAGGTCATTTAGGAGACCAGAGGTGTACATTTCGTAAGCCGGATACCTTGAGAAGGGTAACTTTGATGAGTCCCATACTTTGCACGTGGGTGCCTCACATTAGATTGAAGGCTACTATCAAATCTGGTGGAAGTCAAAAGTCATTCGGGGTCATTAGGGGTCAAACGGCGTAAATCTTGAAAACTGCTTGTAAATACGACATCTCAAGATAGGTCAAATTGTGTAATCTCATACTGACTCAGTTTATTTACTTACCCTGTAGATGATGCCGATTCATTTTATGGGCGATCAAAGGTCATCTGAGGTCAGCAGAGGTAAAACTGCAGAAATTTTGAAAAAGCATGATATCTTGAGAGTGGAAATACGCGTGGAATCTCATACTTGACATGTGGGTGCCCGACATCCAGTAAATGGTCCATATAACTTTTGGTGGAGGTTAAATGTCATTTGAGGTCACTAGAGTTCAAATTGTGAAAACCTCAGTTGTAAACATGATATATCAAAAGGAGAAAGATGAATTTCATACTTGCCATGCATGTGCTTAATGTTAAGCGAATGATCTTTATATTGATGGCGCTCAAAGGTGATCTGGGGTCACTGGGGGTCAAATTGTGAAAATATTGTAAAAATAATAAGTATCAAACAAGTTTGCATGGGCGGCGATCCCCCAATATTTGAGCGCCCATTGACTTTGATTCACCACACAGTACAGCAGTAAATTATTTGAAAATGGAGTCACCCCCAATACTGAGAGGAAATCGCCGTCCGTGCAAGTGTGGATCTTACATCAGGATACTAATACCCCAGATTAAAGGAAAGAAGCTGATCCAAGATGGAGACAAGGAATCACCAAGCCTGTTGGCTTTCTGTTTAAGTATAAACTTGTTCACAGTACCATAGCTACAAATGTTTTCCTCAGCAAGATTTACACTACGGACTACTGAGTCGACTTCTTCTCTTTGAAACAATTACAAAGAGGGAGGGTGGCACACCTCTTTTGGCATTGCACAAAAGGTAGCGGTATTGTGTAATAACAACTAAGCCATTTAATTCCAGAGTATTTCCATATTATAGGGTAATTTTGGACGTTTTAGGACAAAAAAAAATCTTCGAACTAAAAACTACTAGAGGCTTAGCACCCACCCCCCGTTCCTAAAGTCCTGATTTCCATTTCTCCTTCCTTTTGTTTCCCGCTCTTTCTACTTTGTCTTTTCCTTCTCTTTACTTTCTTGTGTGTCCTTCCCCGCCCACCATTCCCGAAGTGGAAAAGTTGTTTATCTCGTCCACCCTAGCTATATCCCTGGGTCACTAAAAGTATACCATTATCATCGACATTATAGACCAATGCCAATGTCCCCCAAGTTAAACCATTCGCAGCTATCAGACTACCGACAACCTGCTTCAGTCGGGTTACCGATTTATTTGTATATGGCTCACGCAATTTTTTTTTTTTTTTTTTTGGACTATTTTGTTCAATCACGTTCAGTACGAAGGATTATAATGGCAACACAAGAGGTCAATACTTCGCATTCATTCTAGAAAAAAATATGAATAGAACTCCTTCCCATTGAAGGTTACTAATTTTGACAATACCTAAAAGCCGATTCTTGCTCAGCGCTACAGGTTGTAATGCAGCATAGCATAAACAACAAAGCACACTCTGTACAGTTTATGATCATTAGGACGTCAACATCACGACGTTAAGGAGAAATAATGCAGGGTGAAGTGAGGATTTCTTGATTATATTGACGAAGAGCAATCAGTAATATGTGACAGCTATTTGGGTAAGAAGGGCGTTCGCACTCTGTCAAGAATACATCTGAGTGAACGTAATACTATACTATAGCAGCTACAGATACTGTCAAATACATCGTTTCGTGGGCTTGTGTTGTTGTTGCAGCAAAATTCATTCAAAACCAACTAATTGTCAGATTGTCAGGGAGACAAGCTTCGTCTGAAAACTTACGTATGTCAAATAGGATGTTAGACTCGACGATCTACTTCGGCCTGAACATTGGCTAATGTTTTCTTCTTCAATTAATCTTGTGTCTCGTTAGGTCTTACGACAGAGATAGATATTGGTCTACGGAATCCAAGTGTGACCAACAGCCGCCAGCAAAGATCGTTCCTTACAGGTTTGTATTCACATGAAGACCGCATAGGACTGCTTTCATTTCCCCAGTATGTACATGGGATAAATCATGGGCGAAGGGAGTAAATTCTCATGACAAATGACTTTTGTGAACGTACTGTTTGCTGATGTCTAGATATTGGCAAGGGAACTTAATGTGATCAAAACCCGTGAAGAAATCATTGCATTACTTAGTACAATTAGATATCCGTTTTGATATGCTGTATTCGGTTTTACAAGCAGGGGGCCGAAGACGGAATCATAGGAACATCCAACAGTTTAATATTTCATGGACTACCCTGAATGACTGAAGAAGAACATGTGTATATGACACACCGTAGTTCTAGTTTGTTTGAATAACTGATGAAAAGTATCATTCCCCCCGGGTGTTGTGACTTATCAAGGAGTAAGTGGAATTTTACTGTTGAAATATCTCGGAATGTACACTCATCAAACTTTTCACTTTTTAAGATAGTTTTTTTTTTTGAGTTGAAACCCGAAATGGAAGTTAAGTTTGTAAAGGTTGGTCTTTAACCACTGTAGAGCTTCATGACATCAGGAGACTAAACTCTCCATGCAATTCGTATAAATTATTTGAATAAAAGAATGCATGCAGCATTCGCCGACGGCGAAAAATAACCTATGAGTTCCCATCTAACGTAATGTGGTTACACTACCATGTTAAACGTCTCGTCGGAGTTTGGATTAATACATTAAACTGCTTGTCTTCATTGTCTACTGCATTCAAATCTCTGACACTTTCAAACCAAGGCAATTAATTTTCAATTCCAATGGTTCATTTATCAAACGTGGAAATACAACAATACTGTGGCAGATTGGTTACTCGGCAACGAGAGAACACGGTTTTGAACACACATCATCAGTAGCTGTAACAGCTTATACTGAAGCAATATTCCGGCAAAGCAAGGGCGTACGCCGCTGGTTTTTTCAAACTTGAGCGACTTAATTAAAAAAAATGATTGAAGTAATCACTGAAGAACGATTATCATGTATCATGTGGAATCATAGTTGACTATACCTTTTAATGGGAACCAATGAACCATACGACATAGATGGTGAGTCATCGCAAAGGTAGAAGTCATCAACTGTACCAACATTTTTAGACCAGACTGCACGGAATAAGATTATCAACATGTCGGTAAGTATTTTGCTTAACCGATAGTTATTAGGAAACATATTTCTTAGTCGAATGTCTTCAATTATTAGTCGTTTCATCAGTTTGGGTAAGGCCTTGATTGTTGACGTAAGTAAAATACTATTGACAATGAGCTATTGCCTGGTCCCTGCAATTGACCCGGCTACTCTCCCCTCCTTATGCTTTTATTTTTATCGGACCTCTAAACAGGGAGTTGTTATTTGGATAACAGCTCCCTGCTCTAAAGGACAAGAAATCCACTTGAATGATTCATAGAGGGGTGGACGGACTTGACGAGACGCAAAGAACAGGTACGGTACTTTTTGTGGGCTTAAATCACTTTTGTTTGTTCACTCTCGTTAGTCTTTGTAAGTTTTGGCAGTTGACGTGACTTAGTTATATTTAACGTGCTCGATATGTTCTTCCCATTTGCACGCCAGAACATGTGGGATTTTAGTTTTAATGTAAGCAATCAAGCTGTAGTAATAAGAAACTGGACAATTGCCATCCTATCCACAGGACCAGAAAGTTTATCAGTAAAAATTGCTGTGTTCCTGGGCCGATCCATTCTCGTTTAAAACATAATATGTCAACGTGGGGAACATTTTTGCAAGTTTAATATGTTAATGTGGGGACCATTTGCAAGTCTTGTACGACCCAGTGACTTGTTATATCGTCCCTGTACCATCCCACTAATAAATGCCTTCCGTCTAACAAAAACCATTACCAAGAATATTTAAGAATGTTACTGGAAATGTTGTACCTTTAAAATATCTCACAAACGAGATATTGTGCTTAAGGCAGTGACTCTGCTAAAGACGTGGACGTGAAAGGGATTTGCTTCGAATCAGTGCCTTTACTCCCTCCTCTTACCTTTCCTCCGTTCCCGTACAAAGGTACAGATTTTACAGAAGCAGTGCGCACTGACAACTCTTTCCCTAATGAGTGTGTTACAACCTGCCCCTCCCACTTTTTTGAATCCTAGCGGAGTTACTACCTTCGTGCAAAGATATCAACGAGAAAACTTCGTCTATTGTCACTAAGGTGTGCAGCCTGCCTCACGTACCCTGTAGGAGCGGATGCAGGATTTTAGAAAGGGGGTTCCAGCGAGTGATGTAGGCACGAGTGAGGCAGAAGCGGTGATGAGGGAGGGTCCGGGAGTGTCCCCCTCTCGACATCGGGACGTTTTGAAAATTTCACATGAAATTGTGTGATTTGGTGACTCTTCCATCGTAAATTACAGACATTGAAGTGGTTGTAATTATGTATCATTCAGACACAGAATCAGAAATTTTTCAGTCATGGCCCAAGTGGTGCCGCCAGACGTTGATAATTTGGAACACCACGGAAGATGGTATAGTAATCCCAAATACGCCAAAAAAGTACGTGTAAGCATGCATATTCGTACCTTCTGTGGCAAGCCAAATGCCCAATAATTCGAGAAACTTGGTTTATCGATCGATAAACCAGGTTTATCGATGGATAAACCAAGTTTATCAACCGATAAACCGAGTTTATCGACCGATAAACCTGGTTTATCGAATAAAAAACTTGGTTTATCGATTGATAAACTTGGTTTATCGGTCGATAAACTTGGTTTTTTCTACTGATAATCCAAGTTTATCGAATCGATAAACCAAGTTTAAACCAAGGCACACCAAAAGCTCCAGTTTTAGCTTTCCATATGGACTTACAGCAAATGTGAACAGTCTCCAAGGTAAATTCTTGCTTTTGGAGCAGACGATTGCAAATTTACGAAACTTGTGTTTCATAACACTTCAGGAAACCAAACTCCAGGCTATGGATAAGGAATGGAAGAATGAAATCCCTCAACATAGAGTGCCAGATGAAGCCCTAAATATTAATAATTATTATATGTTTCGGTGGGATAGACAGTTCTCTGCCAACGGAGGAGGACTTATCACTTATATATTCAAAGACTGGACAATTTGCAGTCCAAAGATATGTTCAACCATCTCAACACCGGATATTGAACTTATTGCTGTAAGGGCACGGCCACGTTTCCTGCCCGCAGTGAATTCTCAGATATTACTATTATAAATGTGTATATACGACTATCAGCAAATTTCACTACATCCGATCAGATTCTGAAATGTGCAATAACCGATTTGCAGAAGGAAAATCCGTGAACATATTTTATTGTAGTTGGAGATATAAATAGAGATCGTATAAATGTGATCGAAACGATGGGCTTCCAAAATATAGTGAATTTCTGCACTTATCCAAAGTCGAATTCTGTACTAGATGCAGTATATATTCGAGGTGACTGCTACTACGCTAAGAAGTTGTATCCGATATCAACGTCAGATCACAATAGTGTACTGGTTATACCAAAGTGTACTGAAAAGAAACGCGAAAGTGGTTTAAAACAAAAACGCAAATTAGAGAGGGATATCTCAGTAGAAAATATTAGGCAAATGAGGTCGATGATTCAAAGTACGGACTGGGACATCTTCAGAGATAGCTGTGACAATATAAATGATCTTACTGAGGTGATATCAGGCGATATTAGTTTTGTTACCGACATATGTGTACCACTTAAACGACGAGAACCAACAGAAATGATGAAGCGACTTCCTGCAGATAATCGGATTAAACAGTTGGAGCACGAAAAACAGAATGCCATTCATGAAGGGAACAAAGGTCTAAGGAATAAGATCGAGAGAACAATAAATAAATATGTGCATAACATTCGAAGTGATCTTTTCAGACAAATTAAAGGAAATTCTCGTTCGTTCTGGAGTATTATTAAATCCATAGGAGAAACCAACAAAAATAGTAAAAGGAGTAGTAACGAAGAGTTTGGTGAGGCTTTAACTGATCATTTTGGACGTTTTAATCAATCATACACCAAAGACATTCCGTTTAGTCTACCTGAATTTAAAGATGATTATTTTAAATTTGATGTTCAAACCGTAAGTAAACAATTTAGTAGAGAAAAGAGAGGTGTAGCTTGCGGGTCAGATAACATTCCTTGGTGGGTTTTTAAATACTTTTCAAATGAATTGGCACCAGTGTTAAACATCTATTTTTCAAGACAGCATTCGAAACTGTCAAGTACCTGTTGTTTGGAAAACTGCCCTAACAAAGCCTGTCCGAAAATAAAGAATCCTAACACTGTGAAAGACTTTCGACCAATTGATCTGGCAAGTATTGCTTTTAATAGTATGCAAAAGCTTCTTCTCACTCACTTAATGCAATATGTAGAGCAATTCGGAGATAAGTGTCAGTTTGCCTATAAGAAAGGTGTGTCGTGTATTGATGCTGTACTTCTATTAATTCATGATATTGTTACACATTCAGATTGTAAGGAAACAACTATAGCGAAGGTTCTTTTTCTCGATTTTTCAATTGCATTTAATACAGTCTTGCCAAATCAGTTACTGAACGATCTTTCACTCTTTATCAAAGAAACCTGGCTTATTCACTGGTTAGCACAGTTTCTTAAAGGATGGTCTAGAAATATTAAATTAAATAAAGGATTATCGGAAGTATCAGAAATAAAGGTTGGTGTGCCTCAGGGGGGCCCGTTATCTGCTATTTTATTTACTATATATACTGCTGAAATTAGGTCAAACTCTCATATTTCTGTTACAAAATATGCCGATGATACTGCTGTGTCATGCAAGATTTCAAAGAGTACTGCTGAAGCTGACCAACTAAGTTACCAGCGCTCCGTAAATTACATAGTTTCTACATGTGATCGTAAGAACTTACTGCTGAATCCAAAAAAGTCAAAGGAAATGTGTTTTGCAAACAAAAATATAAAACATGATGGGCTCATTTTATCGAAATCACAACCTGTTGTTATTGATGGTTCTGAGGTGGCTAGAACTCCCAAAACTGAATATTTGGGAGTGTACATTGATGATGGTTTAACCTTTTCTTGCCATGTCTCCAAGGTATTAAGAAAAAGTATATTACATAGTATCGAGTTTGGCTTGTGTTGTGTCTTTTTTCAGTCAGAACGCTAGGGAAAAAGTTTTCAACAATATTATTTTACCCCATGTGATTTATGCAGTACCTGCTTGATATCATTTTATATTACAAAAAGACAAAGAAAGGCTTATAAAATTTCTTAAATATACATCAACTATTTTTAATTTACATTACACTATGATCTTACAAAAGGTGAATGATGCTGCAAAAAATGAGTTTAAAAGAATGGTTTACAAGATTAATAATGATCAAAATCATCCATTGCATACTGCACTTATGAGTCTCCTGCAAAAATCGAACAGAAATCTAAGGAATCCACACATCTTGCCAAAATACAGAACACAAGTTTTTAGAAACTCTTTCATCTATCGTGCTGCATTATTGATTCAATCTGAGCACATAGATTCTTTGTTGTAGTCTTGATGTAGTTTGTGGTATTGTTCTATTTTTTAACCTTTGTATATGTAGATATATTGTTACTGTATATATTAACCTATTATCTTAATCTTCTTTATTTTTATACTAAATATTCTTCCTATGAATGTATTTTATTGCTCCTATTTATAAATGTTTACATTTATACTGGAATGAATAAATGAAATGAAACTCAGTTTATCGAATCAATGAATCAAATTTATCGAATCTATAAACCAAGTTTGTCAATTTGATGGACCAAGTTTATCACCAGTAAAATGATAAACCTGGTTTATCAAATCGAAAAACCAGGTTTATAAGTCGATAAACCAAGTTTTTCGGTAAAAAAACCAGGGTTACTGACGCCGAATGCTCAATAATTCGAAAAACCAGGTTTATCGAATTGATAGACCAGGTTTATCGGTCGATAAACTTGGTTTATCCAGTTTCTCACTTAAAAAGTCGATAAACTTGGTTTATCAATTTGATAAACCTGGTTTATCAATTCGATAAACTTGGATTTTCGAATTATTGAACATTCAGCGTCGATAAACCTGGTTTTTTGACTGATAAACTTGGTTTATCGACTGATAAACCAAGTTTATCAAAAAACTTGGCTTACCCAAGTTTTTTGATAATCTTGGTTTATCGAATTGATAAACCAAGTTTATCGCCAGTAAAATGATAAACCCGGTTTATCGAATCGAAAAACCAGGTTTATCAGTCGATAAACCAAGTCTATCAGTCGAAAAACAAGGTTTATCGACGCCGAATGCTCAATTCAGTATTCGAAAATCCAGGTTTATCAAATGGATAAACCAAGTTTATCGACTTAAGTGAGAAACTCGATAAACCAAGTTTATCGACCGATAAACTTGGTTTATCAAATAAAACTTGGCTTATCGGTTGATAAACTTGGTTCATCGACGGATCGATAAACCAAGTTTCTCGAATTATTGGGCATTTGGCTTGCCATAACCTTTGATAGTATGCAATCGGGCTGGACACTTTCTTTGTCTCCTAGTGTGTGGGTCCCTACGAAGAATTCTAACTGGACGGGACCCTTTGAGAAATTTTTGGTAGTCAAAGATGGCTGAGTTGCAAAATGGTGCTATCTCTGGCAAAGATTCAAAACGTTTATTTGTTGAAAACTTCACATACTTTAGTGAATTGTTCCTTTCTGTTGGGTGCAAGGCAAGGGTGTGATGTCGAAGTCAGTAAGTTGATGGCGTGAACCCCCCCCCCCCTTGAGATACTTTTGTATTTGTAAGGTGGCTTAGATGCTAAACGGTGTTATCTTTGACAAAGTTTTAAACTGATTGTATATTAAGGAATTAACATTATTTAGTGATAGTTTGACTGTGGCAGACACTCCCCCAATGCTGGTACCATGAGACCTGGTTAGGGACTTTTGAAAGCTTTGGGGTAATTTTAAAAATGCATGGGGACGTTATATCATGATGCTTTTAACTGACATCAAAATGACACTACACGAGAGCACACCAAGCTCCTCACAAAACATGACTTTACTTTTATGAACCAGAATCCAAACGAACAGCTTCGGCAATGGGGAATGACTGGGAGAGGAGTTAAAGTATAACAAAAGGGGTATAGCATTAATAAGCATGTTCATAATGCATATTCTCTTCAAATGCACTTAATAACCTTTGAATAAACTTGTGTAATGAATAATATACTTCAAATCATGTAGGCCTACATTACTCTACAAACGTTGTTCATAATGTAAGATAGCACATAGTCGCATGTTGACGGTTGCAGGTCTGAGGGTGGACTTGTCCCTCTTTTTCCGGAATATAGTTAACGCCAGAAAAAAAATCCATGCATTATCATCCAGTAAAAGCGGTCATCAGGCATGGAGTGTACACCGTGACGAAGCGAGCCGAAATTTCGCATACATGTATGTCATGAAACCCGGTTTCTGTACCTTTGTTAAAACAAATCGTTTGGAATTCCCAAACGAGTTTTTGTGGGATTGTATTGAAGCTAATTACTGCGTATTAGAGTGCGCGGAGCGCGCAAAAATTTTGATAATTAGGGAAGGATTTGGCGGTTTGCAAAACTTTTGATAGCTTATGATAGGAAATGAACGGAACAGCCTAGCAGAATTTTTCACTGCTAAAAAGGGGGTGGTGGTCTGGATCCCTTGGACCCCTTATATTCGCCCCTGTACTGTGCAGCATCACCTCGTTGGAAGATGACATACATACATTTTAACAAAGATATTAGCGAGGATTATTGGAAAATTTTTACGTAAACTGTAGTGAAAACTCAGAAATTTTATACCCGATTGGTGAATTTGTGGTGCTGCAAAGACTTTAATGTGAGTCTTCTTATAGACCGTGCAAATTAACTGAAAGTTTCTATGCAGTTTTGTAATATCTGATATGAGAATTTATTGAACTACTCTTTTGGAAGACGGAAAACATGCAGGATGGTATAGGATTTCTTGTTTTAAAGAGATTACTGAAGGTCACACTCGTGTCCAAGCCCTTTACGGGGGGGGGGGGGGGTCACTTACTCAGTATAGCATCCTCTCTAAAGTTTGAAACCCTAGTAGTATCATTTTGGCTTCCCTATTTCCCATATACCGTATACAATTACAATAAGTTTCTGCTTTAATGTTAGTATTACTCTTAACTGTAAATTATAAAGAGCTAAACAAAGAAATATCAATTCTAGAAACTAGGCATGAGGTTAACAATGGTTTCCATATCAACTCACTGAAACAAGGAAGATGCTCACTCATTAATCAATATATTAACCTTAGTATTGGATCTAACCAGATATGAAATATTACCAGGCTCTTTTTGTGAAAATAGGAAGTCGCCCAGTCATATATAGCTTTGAGGCAAATCAGGAGGCTAAATCTCGGGACCTTAAGGTAAAAATCGCCTGGAGCCTTCTTAATGTAAAGCTTGAGTACACCTTAGATTAGTTGCACGAGCATACTGTTTCCACTTCATTAGCATGACACCTATACTTTTGTCTGTATTTCTGTCTTACCTTCCTGTCTTACGAACAATTCCTAACAGTAACTTTACTCCCCTACAACCGATAAATTGAACTTTACAAGACTTGCAAATGTTGCGATATTTAGACTTTTGAAAATTTTGGCCAACAAATAACTCATGCACGTCAAAAGCAATAAATTTCATTATGTGACAACCTTACGACCTAACTTTAGGCCTATTTTGCTTTTCATTCTATACCTATAAGTTTCATTTACCAAGGAATAAAAATTTCAGCAAAGCACTGAAACCCACTAACCTCCTTTAAAGTTCATCTAATTACTTAATTACATCAATAAATTGTAGTTTGAACATTTAACCAAAGGCTTAGTGATTCCTGCTGAAAGGGGTGATTTGTTTCACTGAGGTTCATTTTTTTGTATATCATTTTTACGATGTTTTCATAACTTGACCTCTGCTGACCTCTTATGACCTTTGAACCCCACCAAAAGTGAATAACAAACAATGAAAAAATGTTTTAAGGGGGATTCGTACCCGGACCGTCTAAGTGACAAACCAAGCAAGCTCTAATCCACTACGACATCAAAGAACTCTTTCAGCGTATGGTATTTCTATTATGCTACAGTGACAGTATCCTTTTTACGTGTTCATAATTAGGTAATTTAAAATAGTATTATTACTTTAACAGTTATGGTTGTGAAAAAATAACTGTTCTTCTCTATATCTTTATCTTTGGAATGGTAGAAAATTCAGTCCTAACTTTTCGTTAGTCACGAAACGCTGGACACAATTTAGAGGTACCGCCAACTGTCTATTTAGTTTTCGAGGTTTTCGTAGGTGCCCCTCTGATGAAGGTTTTCGTTTTTTGACCTCTGGAGACCTCACATGACTTTTGACCTCCACCAAAAACGATAGGGATCTTCCTCTTGATATAATAATTCTATATATCTCAAGTATGAAAATTGTCCATCATTGCTGTCTTGAGATATCGTGTTTACAAGCCGAGCGTCACAAACACACATACACACATCCAATTGCTCACGTGATTTGCATAGATTCCTTATGCCTTCGACAAGGAATCAAAAATTCAAGTTGTCATTAATTGTGCCGTAGATATAATTTTCATTTTGAATTCAATCATAAAAAGTGTGCTATTTTCTATCGGTAAATATCTACTACATTAAACAATGACGAGAGTTTTCTCATGCTTACGGTTCTTCTTCTGTGTTAATTTTGTTTTTCTACTGTCGGGTCTACAGTACTTTCCAGAAGAACAAGGCTGTTAGTTCATCAACACATAAATATATTTCGCAAACCTTGAATATATTTGAATCCTTAAAATTAAAAGGTGTCAACTGTGTGCATACATGAGTGAATAAAATTAAATTGCATGTGAATGACATGACACTTACAATATCAAAATGTACAAACTTAAGTACTGTTGTACTTTCGATCGGCTTAGACATGACAAAGCAAACTACTTAACCTGCAGGGAGAAGATCTTTTCTTTCGGCTTTCCTCAACGTGAGAGGTCTAACATATCTGATATATGGATCGATGAGTTCAACCTTGGCGGGAAGATTACCATGTATGTGATGAAGTAGAGAACATACCTGCTGTGTGAATATTACGTACCCGTCTTCTCCTTGATATGTTTACATTTTTAGGAAAGCAGACATAAAATGTAACTTACGGTGTTTCACAGATTCATGCTTGCTAATTATTATCTACGCCATCAAATGAGGCAGCTAATTGATGCAAAAAGAGCATGTAAGAAATACTTGAGATGTTTCAAGCACGTGAAATTCGTGACTCGTAATGATGGTGTTACATGATTCTTTCCTTCGAGAGGCTTAAAGGGAATTAATACGTTTATGGAACAAAATATTATATCTTTAAAACCATGATTTATGTAAGCAGAGGACTGTACAAAATTCAAAATTTAAGCAGCTAAGTAATATTACTTTCAATAAATAAGGTTGTCTGGCACTAAACGAAATCCATTGTTTTGTAGCTCACTAGGTAATTTGTTAACACAAAGTTTCAACTTTTCAAATAAAGCACTGGATATTCATAAATGTCTAAATGCATAAAACTTTGAAAAAAAAAAAAACTATAGGCAAAGTCTGTTGGTGAGGTTTAATGATTTCATAAGGATTAAAGACAGTGTCTTTAATCATGTAGGCTAAAGCCAAAATTTTTCCGTTTTCTAAATTCGGGATTCCGTTTTGTTAAATTTTCGTTTTCCGTGATCTTTCCGTTTTCCCGCCGTTTTTCCTGTTTTGTCCGATTTTCAATTAAGAATGTCTACAGTGAATTGTATATGGTTTGCTGTGTACAGGGTCTCCGTAGTCCTGCGTATGTGTGTACGTTTTTCACGCTGCAAAGCTGTAGTAGAATTGTAGTAGAGTCTAGTAGACCTTGATAAAGCAGTAACAGTGTATCCATTGTTCTACGCTTTGAGTGTTCTAAAACGGAAAGTTTACAACTTCTGCCCACATTTCTAATGTTTTTTCATCTTTCCACAGAACTGAGTTTTCCGGGTCTTTCCGGATCGGACACGCCAAACCCGGAAAAGTAGTCCTGTGGAAACACACGGGAACCGGATAAGTGAGAATCCGAATATCGACGGATTCCGTGTCTGAGATCCACCTCTAGGGGTACATTTTTATCCGGAAACATAAAAAATACCGGAAAACGCATTTCTGTAGAAACGTGCCGAAATAACGAGTTTGATGGAAGTAGTGTTCACATAATAGCGCGCCACGTACCACGGAAACTTTCCGTATATCCGGTGAACACGATAAATTGATGTGTGCTGGGTGAAGATTCCGGATCTTTTTTTTTTCTGTGGCGGGTCTGCGCGCGATGCGAAATTTATTTGGGGACAAGCGAATCCGGTATTTTACCGGTATTTCTGTGGAAACACGCCCATTGCCAGTTAAAACCTAAAATTCCGTGTTCTATTACCGATTCCGTAAATTCTGTCCGTTTTCCGTAACCCGGAAAAATGTTGGCTTTAATGTAGGCAATGCCCTTTAACACAGCAGAAGAGGTTTCCATAGGAATGTTATTAACGATTCCATGCTGCAGCTTGTCTTTTGTGGGTGTAAATTGGCACGACCATTTGAGTTGCAGCTGAACCTGTGACTGTGTTTTTGAGTACAGAATATGAAATCATTAAATGCAATGTTAGCACATTTTCAGAAAGAGAATTCATGGGTCACATCTCCTTTCGCAGTTTGGACGTCTGTTGTCATAATATCGGAAGTATACCTTCATAAAACCTTTCAATTTTCAAGTTTGGATTTGTTGTAAAAGTGTAAATTATACTAGTCTTACAGATCAAACTTACGTCAACCATACACAAACTTAAAGTATAGTTAATATTCTAAATGAAAAAAAAAATAACCAGGTATCGCTGATCTTTGGTAGAAGGCAACTACGATAATTCCTATGGAAGTCTAACTTCCATAACCAGGTGTCATGTCCTAATCTCACTCAAAATGTTATAGGCCTACATACATATCAAGTGGCGCCTCACGTGCATAAACAAGAAAGACTTGAGCAGCCCGAACTTATTTTTAACGGGTGAGCTGATTAAATTGTGACTAATTTTTGCCTTATAGTGCATAGTACAGTTTCCTGTAATCTCGAGCTTCCGTGAAATCACTTTTCCCTCATACTGTCAACCCACGCATGATAAACGCAGAAATGTAGTGACAAAGGTGTTCTTAAGAGTGCGTTTACGTGAAATAAATCTAGACCGTCTGAGATAAAAAAAATTTCTGGCCTTAGCTTCAACCTTGTTTTGGCTGTCGTCGGCTTTGGTCCCTTACGGCGACTTACTTAGGAATCCTCCTTTCAAAATTTAAAGACCCTAGATCCGCCAGTGCCTACAGTATCTGCATCTTCGGTGCCCTTTTCTATGGGCTCCGCCAACGCCTCTCACCAGTGACCCCTTCTCCAAACTTAGAATCCACGCCTGCTTGTAACTATTATAAAGATAAAGAAGATACCTTGCGCACTTTAGAACCACTGGTGTATGTGATGAACATCACCTTACTGAGTTCCCCCAGCTGATTTGTTGTGCGTTTTGTCATCTAGACTTATCATAAGACGATATTTAGGTTAGGTTAGGTTAGATGAGGTTTAACGTCCCAGTTTCCAACCAATTGGTTCAAGTCGAGACGACCACGGCCTTTTTTCCAGTTGTGGCTCACTGGCTTGTTTTCCCTACTCCATTGTTTATGCTGAGCACCAAGCACAAAGGCAGTAGGTTCCATTTTTAAAGTCTTTGGTATGACCCGGCCAGGATTTGAACCCTAGACCTTCCGGCTGCAAGTCGGATGCTCTAACCACTTGACCACTGCAGTCGGTATTTAGACGATATTTAGACGATATTTAGTCACGTCTTTAACCTAAATTGGACAGTATATACATAACACATTAACTGATCGATTTATGATTAACTTTTATTCAATATTTTAGAAGTGGCATCAAACTCTGGAAGAATCTATCTCATGGTGATATCATTTCGTCTTAACTTGCATGACCGTTGGAAGGTTTTTACGGGAAGGGGTGAGGGGATGAGACCCTTAAGCTCCTAGATTTTGGCATTTTGTAAGGTAAGTTTTGGACGTTCGGGGACCCAGCTAATGATAATACTTTTTTAATAAAAACTCCAACCTCACAACTCTTCGGGATCTGTATCTCACCACCTACTCCACGGTTCCGGTGTCCCTGACTTGATTTCATGACATCATGATGAATTCGAAATCCTGCAAAGTTTAATATAATATTTAGCAGTTCTGCTGCTTGAAATGTATTGGTGCAATATTATTTGTCCAGTAATCAAAAAGAGAAGTACAAGAGCGTTTAGTTACTCACTATACGACTGCAAAGTGGACCATATCCCGGTAAAACGTACGCAATATTACACTCTTTACACGTGGTCCTTTCATAGTGAACCCTACCCCTTTACGCATCCCTCGCCCCTCTTTATAAGCGTAAACGTTTTCTTTCTAGATATGCAAACATGATACTCTCGTAAACTCTTGTCAGACTTTGTACGATATAAACAGAATATACTGAAGCACCGTGACTTGAAGAAAGAAGAAAAACCCCCGTTTGCTAAGGTGAATGTTGTCTCATAAGTATAACGTTAGTGCAGATATTATCTTGCATCAAAATTATTGATTGATGATTAGTAGATACAACCGCCAACGTGAAATGGAACTGACAAAAACTCGTTTCCAGTTGATTGCAGATGGGAGGCAAAGTTTCCTCGAACTGAAGACAATTTCGATGCACGCATGAATAGTTTGTGCGTTATCCCATTCAGCACGAAAGTTACACCTTCCTGTTTGTTGACAGCTCCTTAAATCTACTTGGCTACGTAAGCCAAGTTCAACGAAGATTATTACAGTAACCCGAGAATGCTCTCGGTGGCAATAGCTATTGGACTTTAACCCTCATCCTCAATTACTGGAAACACACTATATACCGTACCCCGCGTATGTATACGTATATATAAATAATAATGCATTTCGCGGTGATAATGGCTAGTGAAATGTTAACTTTTTGATTCCTTGTCCAAGGCAAAAGGAATCTATGCAATGGCGATGGCGTGTGTATGTGTGGGTGTACGTGTGTGTGCTTGTGACGCTTGGCTTGTAAAAACGATATCTCTGGATAAGAATGATGGATAGTTTTCAGACTTGATATATGGAAATATCATATAGGCCTAGAGAGAGGAAGAACCCTATTTTTGGTGGCGGTCAGAGGTCATGTCAGGTCAACAGAGGTCAAAACCAAAAACCTTGTAAACACCATATCTCAATCAGGTAGAAAGCTTGGACACTTTCCATACTTGGCATGTACATGCTTTATAGTCAGAAGATGAAGCCTATCGTTTTTGGTAGAGGCCAAAAGTTATCTGAGGTTACGGAATTTAAAACTTCAAAAACCTAGAGAATTACTTGTAGACACAGTATCTCAATTTAGAAATGATGGATACTTTTCATACTTGGTATATAGATTTATTATATCAAGTAAAAGGCGCCTATTGTTTTTGGATGAGGTCATACGTCGTGTCAGGTCACCAGATGTCAAAAGCCAAAAACCTTGCAAAAACGATATCTCTAAGTAAAAAGCACGGATACTTTCTATACTTCTCTTGTTAATGCGTTATAGTGAGAAGATGGACCCTGTCGTTTTTGGTAGAGGAGAAAGGTTAGCTGAGGACACGGAGGTAAAACTTTAAAAACCTTGGGAATTGTTTGCAAACACGATATATCAAGTTAGGAATGATAGATACCTTTCATACTTGGTATATAGATTTATCATGTTAAGAGGAAGAAATCTATTGTTCTTGGTGGAGGTCAGAGGTCATGTCAGGTTACCAGATGTCAAAAACCTTGCAAACACGATATCTCAAGTTAGGAATGATGGATACTCTTCGTACCTGGTATATAGATTTATCCTATAAAGAGGAAAAGCCTATTACTTTCGGTGGAGGTCAGAGGTCATGTCAGGTAACTAGATGTCAGAAACCAAAACCTTGTAAACACGATATCTCAAAATAGAAACCTCGGATACTTTTCATACTTGGCATGTGGATGCCTTGTAGTTAGAAGCTGGGGCCTATTGTATTTTGCAGAGGTCAAAGGTCATGTGAGGTTGCCAGAGGACGGAAACTAAAACCTTTGTAAAACACGATATCTCTAGTTAGAAATGGTGGGTACTTTTCATACTTGGTATATAAATTTATCATATTAGGAGGAAGAATACTATAGTGTTTGGTGGAGGTTGGAGGTCATGCAGTCACGGGAAACTTGGTCTCCTTGTCGGGGAAATTCTGACACCACCCTGGCTGTGTTTGCATACATAGTTTTACCATGGTTAATGATTTTCCTGCAAACTTCTGGCGCGCTTCTCGCGTAATCGTCACAATCGACGTTTTATCACATAAAATAGTAATGAAGTATTGTAGCGAAAACTAATGTACACTCCAGTTAAAGGCCGGGCATGGGGTTTTCATGTAGCAATCTCAACCTTGAGTAACATACGTTACCCGTGAAGCTAAATTTACTAGTACCATATATTTATTCGAAAATTTACTTTTTCGGTCTCTGGTGACTGTACATTTCATTTTGTTGCAAGCTGTTTATGCAATATTTCGTTAAAAGTAAAAATCCGAAAATGGTGAATTGTGCACTGCGAAGAGCTTGGTGTGCTCTCAGTGTCAACCGGAGGCCAACTCAAAGCTTCATGCTAGAAGTACCATTTTGTAAATTTCTGAGACATCTCGAAGATTTTATCTCTGGATCCCACCGAAATTATACTGGACCACAGGAGGGCCTTATGACATCCCATGGTACCCTCAATGTTCTCATAGTACCCAAGACTTCACATGGGTTTGCAGAGCTGAAGAAGAGTTGTCATTGTCATACCTTTTTCCGTTCACTGGTGGAGACTTTCCAGAGTTTCCACGTCTCTTTATTGCATGAGGAGGGGAAAATAGACACCAGGGAGAGAAAATTCTGCGCACTTAGCTCGCATGTGCACGCGAAGCGCCAATTTCTTTAAGGTCCTGCTACAAAAGTAGTCTTCGGTGCCCCCCTTTCCGATGCCGGTGCCCCTATGTCTGAATTCCTTGCTACAGTCCGGGGAGGGGTATAATGGCACTGTTCCAGAAAGAAAATTAAACAATAATGAAAATCAACATAAACTGACATCAAATTTTGCAAGACAGTGAACCATATTGCATATAAAAACCTTCATTTACGAAACAGTTCACCTCCCCGTAGACCCCCCCCCCCCCGATAGCAATCTTAAACTCACGACCCTTTCGGTAATGTTCCATGGGAGACAGGGTTTGTTAAAGGGACTCAAAAGATTGAGAAAGAAGGCTTTATGAGAACCGAACAGGATCCTTTCCATGAACTTTTACAGAAACTTCTACTGCTGTAATTCTCGGTGTATCGTTAGATGAGGTTTTACGGCTCATTTTCTAACCAATTGGTTTAAGTCGGGCCGGCCACGGTCTTTTTTCAAGTTGTGGCTCACTACTCCATTGCTAATGCTGAGCACCAAATCTCGTTGTAACTGCGTCCAAGTATGCTTCTCAAAATAGAATAGTCGGTCTGTCAGTCAGCAAGCATTAAATTTATTTTCCAGACGTAAGCACATAATTTTTCACGAATCTGGCCCGTTATGAATTGATTAAGCAGGCTTTGTTTCGATCTTAAACGTGATGGCCTTCGTGGTGTCTTCAACTCTACAGGCCAGATCCTAATTATGAGGTTGTCAAACTGTAAACCTAATAACAGGAATAGGGACACTTTGGAATAATCCTGTATAGTAACCAGGTAACGGGACAGTGTTACCTTTGTAATTTTAGTAACGAGTGTGGTACCTTTTTTGTGATTACTGCTAATAAGCAAAGTGACACTGTATGTGGCCTGGTCAATCTGCAATCCTGTTATTCGCTGAGCGAAGTGACACTATTTCGTAAACCAGATTATCAGTGTGTTGAACCCAATTTTTTTATTTTCACGATCGTCGTGGTTCCTTTATTTGAATGAATGCTGTTTACCTGAGTGAGTGGATGGTCTTCTGCAGTAAACTTATTGCAGGGGTGCTTCAGGCGGGAGACAGAGTGGGCCATAACCCCCGTCGGGGAGGCTTCCCTCTCCAGTCGGGAAAACTTTTCTAGTTTAATCGGGGAGCCTTCCTGGGTATGATAATAAATGCCATCGCCAATTGAGACCAGTCGCCTCGAAATTTTACTTGCTTTTGCTCTCAAGGACGGCAGATTTTTCAACGAAATCCCCATATTTTCAAATTTCCTTAAACAGGAACCCAAAATCTTCCATTTTTCAATTGAAACTCAAATTTCCTGTTCCTGGAAGTGAGTTGAAATTTTAGCTTTGCCGTCACCTCCCCTCCCGAAACCAGTCGGAAGTGTCGGGACTTCTGGTTGTTGACATCCCCGCCCCGCCCCGTGAAGTAGAAGAGGTTGGTCCCTTGTCGGGCAAATTCTGGTGCCACCACTAACTCATTGACGGGAATGTAACTTGTGTCTTTGTTACTTTACATGTGCTTATGCTTTCAAGTAACCCTTATCGACTATTATGTCTTACGGTGTTGTCCACAGCCATTAAAGCTGAAGGACGTATGTAATCGGAAATGTAAATTATGGTTGAAAGTTCACTTGGTAGTTATTTATAGTTTCTAGTGACCTCATTGCAAATGGAAATCGTTTCATTGATTAACAAAATAATACATCGCCGATGGATCTTTGAAACGTAAATTAGCGATGACCGCACCCTACTTCCTGAATGAAAGTTATTGTCGTAAAGGAGGGCAGCAATCGATGAAAAAACCTGTTTATAACCTTAGTCATTTGTCATATTGAATGTCTGAATGAGTTTGTTGTCTAGTTGACCTTGGAGCTAATTGAAATTTTTCGACAAAAATGTTAAAACAAGACTTCACCAACTTTTTCATCTATTTGCTCTCTTCTGTGACAATTATAGAACAAAATTAGTCATATTACCAACTTGCCTTGAAGCTAATGAATGAAATTCACCACAGGAATTAATAAGATTCTTTCCCTGTTGTGGTTAAAGCATGAATAATGTAATGTAAGCTTTAGTGTATCTGTTAGTGGAGGACAAGGTCACCAAAATTTCTTTTCACCTCAGAGCGGGTGGAGCATAACTATGGATCATAATATACAAAACAGAAAACATATCAGGTAACTAAAAAAATATTTTGACCTTATAGCATTCACTACATTTTGAAGAGTATAAGAAGTACATTTAACCTATTTTAAAAAGTTGCATTCTTTGTCTTATTTAAGCATTTATGCCTTGCGCGATTTTGTTTTGGTTTTCAGGTTTGAGAGGATTCCTCCTCTCATTTCGATCAGAAGTTGGTCTAATCTATTTACCGTCTTCATTGAATTCTTTATAAGTTTCCATACAGACCATCGGGTCATGATAGCTGAATTATAGCGACTTAAAACTAAATGTCATGGCCAGATTATTTTCAGCTTAGTTGAATGTTACACGTGAATTCGAATATATAGTTGTACGTGATTATAATTAACTGTGTTTGCTAATTAAAGCAACTATTACGAGTCTGGCATTTTGTTTGAGGTGTTCTTCCGACCACTGGACACTCAGTTAAAGGTTAATTGGAATCTTCAAGTCGTATTTGTGTGTAGGGTTAGGACCAGGTACTGTACATGTATTTGTGAAAGCTCCTCCATATGAATATTTTAACGAGGATTCGTACGTCGACCCTAACCCTTTACTGTTATACATTCATCTAAGTCAAAAAAAGAGAGAGAGAGAGAAAAGAACACACACTCCGTAAATGTCAGCCGTAGAACCTGTTCTTCGTATAGCCTGTTATTTTGTCAAAGCGAGCTCTAACGTTACTATTCTTTATTTGCCAACACGGTGCACGCTCTTCCTGACTACTAACTTAGCAACCGTCTTTTCTTGAATCAACATTAGCGCTAAATTCTTAATAACCTCCTCTCATCAATTTTAAAATTCGTGTCAACCATGCAAGATGTCTGTTTTGAAGTACAGCACAGTGCGGTATAAAATATTGAATTGGAAGGATTCTAGCCGCGTCAGTGACAAGTAAATGTGTGACACGCACGAAGCAGAATAATATACACATCGTAACCGGCGCTTGCAGTAGCATGGAACTATAATTATGAATATGAAGCATCAGTTGTTAGAGGAACTACATAAAATATATAGGATAAAGCACATTTAAATGTCAAACTAAGATATGGTAAATACATAATACAAGTCAAGGTAACATTAATATTGTTCGCCTCGACTACATGCAAACATTTGTTTACGTATCGTGAGACATACTTTGATTTCAAAATGTTGCCCTAGTCTAAAATTACAGATGTTGACAAGTGAATCTTGTTGATTCAAATCCCATATTGACAGCTTAATTTCAGGTGCTGAGATATAATAATCATGTTAAATATTTATTCACATTATTTGAGATAGTCGACTGCACAATAATTTGAGAAAAAAGTGGGTTACCTGAAAGCCAGATCAAGTTCAGGCTTAATGGGTAGGCATACACCAAAACTGGTGTACAGTATGGCTAATAGGTGACATCATCGGTGACAGGAAGGGGACTTAAAGGTCGCATAACATAAATATTTGTTCAAAGCCATGATTTGCCTATGTGTAAGCCCTTGCTGGAACTTAGTCATGAACTACACGTTATGTAAAGTATGACAGAAACAAGTTTTAAAATGATAGTCTCCATGCAATTTATGTTGCAAGGGGACATAAATTACGATTGAGCATGTTAACAACATTTTCCGAGTCTCAGATGAATTTTCAAGGTTTCAAAGCCGTGCCTGTGGGCTTTGTTAATTGTGGTGTGAGCAGTATGTGTTTGCTTACATACAAGACATCTTGGTTTATTACACTTATCATTATCTGTGGGGCATATCTGTGGAACTTAGGAAAGTGCCAACAATCGTCGCTTTAATATTACCTGCAGCTGCTTGCGAGCTGCTTCTTTATAACCCCTCTCCACATACATTGGAAAATCTAGCACAAGTTTTAGAATCCGTTTCATATAACCACAAACACAGTATACATAGAAAAAAGCATTGTTTTTCCCGTAGCAGAACAGCTTAACTCCCTAATCACAGCTTATCCTACCTTAAATGTAGTATTTTGTTTGGCAACTTTAAAACAGCCCCAAGACAGATTGCAAGCGCGAAATAAAGACGATCCTTCAACTCCAGACACACACTACTGGTTTAATAGCGATCTTTCTTTCATGAGCACTCATGCACGAATTCCCTCCGAAGCAATCTTTAATTTTGTCCGGTTAATTTGTATTTTCAACTGAAGAAGAACTTTTGACTGCTCCAAATATTTTGTATGTTGTCCTTTTCAGTATACTAGTTGACATGTATGTACCTATGTTTTCCAGTGTTTTCTTTTTTTTTATTTTACATATATGTACATATACCCATCCCATGTGTCTTAAAACATGTCGCTCATGATTACTGAAAAGCACAAACAGGTGGACATTTATTATTCTATATAAAACTTTTTCATCCCAGCTGCCCAGTGAACAAAGATAGGAAGAATTTAAAATTTCAGGGTTACCAAAGCCCAAAGGATCTACCAAACACTAAAAAATGAGTCTTGACATTTTCGAATAGGCTGCAGTAGTAGTATGTTGATTAAAAGAGATTGATACCCACGATCGATGGATTCTGTGGATGTATCGTTGCGGTCCGAATTTTTAATGATATATATCTTGATTAGGTCATGACTGACCTGGATAACAGGTTGTTATGATTAAGGCAGAGGGCGGGTGTGTAGCCACAGGGGTGGGAGGGCTTTGGGGCAATGGTTCATAAAATGTTTGCTATGCCTCGAAAGTTTGATGGATCTATGAAAGTAATCTAAACATCTTTTTTCTTTTTTTTTTACTATTTACTATGAACACACTTTTATGTTTAGATGAAACATATATGCTTGAGGGGGTGGCGTCAGTATTTTGATCTAATGTATTCTACTATTTTTGTATTGATTAAACTTCATACCTTGTGCAGAAACTGTTATCAGTATTTTTACAATTTATTACGATGTGTATTTGCACGTGTACGCTGTTATCGTCGGCGAAAATAATAGATCACGTTGATTAAGACACACTCAGTTCTCGTGAATACGTTACTGCTGTTTACAAAAATTGTTTTTGTCATTTTGCCACCGCAAATCTGGGCTTTCTTTACGAATTTTAACAGATGGTACTACCAACTCATACACTCTTAAACGTGTTTGGTAAACTTTTACCCAGGTTGGTTCAGTATGCCTCCTGCTGAACTGTTGGGTAAGATATACCCAAGCTGATTACAAAGTACTCATTGCTTGGTTAAGTTTTACCCAACGAGAGTATTTTTTGACCAATTAAGGTTACCGGTAGTTTTTTACCAAGCAGTTAAGCAGGAAACACGTCAAACCAACCATGGGTGAAGTTTACCCAACAGATTTAGAGTGTACCTTTACTTCAAATAGGTGGGAGAAGTTCGGTTCAACATTATCCAAGATATTATCTGAAGAGTGACAAGACCAAATTTGATTTAAATTGTTGAGTTGGTTAGCCACCCTGTGTGAAGTTGTAATTCATAAGCCATACAGGCTTCACCCACATTTGTGGTCACTTATTGTCGTAAAACTACTGCCCTTCAAGGCCTTAATAAATTTTAAGACACTTGATTTGCCAATTAATGTTGAATGCAAATAAAGTACATTGTTGGTGACTTAGACCATGCATGGAGAGTTCTTTATAAGTTCACAAGCTATGATAAGGGTTCTAGAGAAAATACATGGGAGAGGAATGTTCATTAATATTAATAACCTATCGCGATTTGCATGGTACATTCACTTTATACACTCTACCAATGGATAACAAATTAAGAACGAGTACGACGTCACTCGTAAGAGTTCTTTTACACAAATTTGATGCAACATTTTCAGTCTTGTAATAAGTAATATTTTGGGAAGAAAAGCTATTGCCAAATTTCACTGGTGAGACTGAATGATTTAAAGTGGACCTGAAGTCTAGAATTACAAGACATGTTTTAGAGGATGGAAAATGAATTTCATTCATCCAACTCCCATTTTCATAGCTTATTCCGTTGCTGAGATATAAAATGTTGAAATTTATTCACTTCATTTGAAACAGTCGATTGCGCAATAATTTGTGAATTCCTTCTTGTATAACTCACTTTACCTGCTTTTGTTTCCTTTAAAAATTAAGATTTTTATATAACCTTGTAACAAACACTTTTTCCTTGCATGGCGTGTTGTACGGGGAGGACTTTTATAGCTAAGTCACCCTATAACATTAAGACAGTGGCACATTTTGGCACAAGGTGCAGTGGCTTCCGAAAAATCAAAGAAAAACACGGTAATATTTGAGTAGTACAAGAATGACATCACAAATTATTGCGCAATCCACCTTTTCAAATTGGGTGAATAAGCTTCAACCTTTTATATCTCAGCTCAGGAATGTTCTGTGAAGGTGGGAGTTGGACCATTTGGATGCATTTTTCAAGCTTTGTAACATATATTTTTGAATTTTAGACTTCAGTCACACTTTAATAATGGTAAATACTGTTTTCTATCTGCGCTATGTTGATGCAATGTAAACACAACATGTCCCGTTAAACAAAGACAAGAGTTAAATATAGCACGGACTCAGGCACTATACGCAAGTCTGAATTTCCTGGGAAATATTGCGAACTCAGACTGAGTGCGAAAAGAAGTTGATTAATGGAACCAGGTCTCTCTGTGTGAATTAACAAACGTGATCAATACACGATATAGATACTACAAAAATTGCAACAAGTTATCTACTAATTTATAAATGAATTTCAAGACTTTAATAATATATTTTTGTTCTTCTCTCCAGATTGTAATGGGTCAGTTATCTGTCATAGCAATTGCTGCTGCATGCGCTATTTTGTCAGCGGCAGGTCTTGCTGTCATACTTTGTGTATGTTTTAGAAGAAACTTTCTAAACACTCCTCCGAAGGTGCCTCAAGGATCGACAGTAAGAACTTATTTCATTGGCAGAAAGATATCAGAAGATGATGAAACAGAAGATTCGATACCATCACCTCCTAAACCCAGGAAAAAAACACCGCAACCAATAAAAGTGTGAGTTTTGTCTCCATATGACTGCAGGTCCGTGGCCAGACAAGGCTTTGAAGGGTGGGCGAAAAAATAGTTTCCAGGGGGGCAAAAAAATTTTGAGGGGGAGAGATTTACTAAAATGCATTACGGCGATGGGAATTTTTGATCTTCTGGAACGAAAATTTTTTTCAGGGGGACTTCGCCCCCTGGCCTCCTTGGTTGCGGGTTGTATGATTGACGCCTTTGCATACGTAGTACAAAAACAAACAAACACTCTTTAAATGAACAAAAAATGATATTCGACTAAGGATGTGACCACGGTGAAGACCCTCACATCGAGTGACATTTAAATGAACATTGCCATATTCCAGTAAGTCAGAGTGATAGATAGTTCACACCGAAAGGAATGAAAATGTCATTCCATAGAGTGAAATAAAAGTCGACGAAAGAGTGATCACTGATTTACGTTGTTAATTCGAGTTTACTCTTTTATATTTATAAATGAATTGTCCAAGATTCTTATCTCTCATACAGCTGCTAAACTTAGTAAAGTATAAAAAGTATCATCCTCATTCGATTTCAAGGACAATTAAACCATGCCTCTAATAAGTCTACTAAAATGAAAATTAACATGAAAATAATGTCAAAGAATGCAATTTTAGATGAAAGCTTACCTCGGTTCGAAAATGTATGTTATATGGTTGAGTGTATCGATCACACTAGAATGAATCTACTACAGTACTAGCAATGGTCATGAATATAGATCAAGCATATATAGATAAACTGTATG